>VXAD01008105.1:1084590-1227017 GCA_013399195.1 Dicrurus megarhynchus
AAATTTGCCATTAAAAAAAAAAAAAAAAAAAAAAAATAGAGGGAGAACCAGAGGACAGATATATATACTATAAAACTGTTAAAATATAGTGCTGGTTTCATGTGAGTTTGTAGGTGTTACTTTGGAAGAAAAGGCTGTTTACGGTTTGACATAAATAATGGGAAATGTAATTAAAAATAGTCAGGTGACAGCCTAGTGTACATTTCCAGTGAGGTTAATAGGAAACTAATCCTTAATTCCACACTTCATAAAATTACAGAAATTGGAAAGGGAAGATTGGAATACAAAAATGTTATAGGTCCTGAGAAGATACCTCACAGTGAGACATTTAGGGTCTGTTTGATTCACTTCAATAAAGAGAGAGTTCAAAGTTCTTGCTCATAGACCCTAGTACTGTGTAGAAAATAGTAGATAGCAGGAGGTAATTTAATCTAACAGAGAATGGCATAGCAGGAACAAAAGGGCTCAAAGCATAAGGCAAGAAAAATTCTAATTAAAAATAAAGTGCAAATGCTCCTGAAAGATCATAAATTTTTAGAACCAAACCTTAAGAGGAATTGTGGCTTTTCTGTCTCTTCATTTCTTCAAATAAATACACCAAACTTGAGCAAGAACGATATTTTAGCAAAACACTTATGTGTTGGGTTTGATACGGGGAAAGCTGAATGAAACTTAATGATCTATGATTTATAAGAGGAGGTCAGAGTAGACTATTTAATAGTGCCTTCTGACCTCACACACTATGAGTCTATGAATAAATCTATGAAAATGCTATGACTCACCACCTCCTTGAAAAAAAAATCTATTTTCTTCTTGCATTTAAGACAAGGTGGGTTCTCCAGTGCATTGAGGGTAAATTTCTGCACTGGTCAAAGCTGCCTGGGAAGCCATGGAGGTGTGGATGCTTAGTGCAAGTTAGGCTGTCTTCTTGCATTGATTTCACACTGGCTAGTTGTGTCACATATCTATGCTGGCAGCTGTCGGAGGTCTGGCAACTTCTGGTTATAACACTAATTATGACACCATTTCCCCTTTTTAAATGGTGATTGGGACTGCACATCTTCTTGTTGCCCCTTTCTGTAGACCACTCTTTGGTCTCTATCCCTCTTTGAAAGTAGGCACCAAAGCAGATGTGTAGGAGCTGTCTAATTCTGACCTTATCAGAAGAAACTGTGTTGATTTTACTGTCTGAAAAGAAATGCGGATGATAGCCAGATAGATAGAATCCATCCAAGCCAAACCCTTAATGACCCTAAGGATTCTGAGATAGGAAAAATTGCAAACTTTTACAAGTAGAAAAATGGGCCAGATAAAATGAAAGTGAATTCTTCCTTAGTTCCAGACCGATGACACCATACATAGATGTTTATAGCAGAAAAGTAGAGCTCCCTGAGCAGAAGACTTCTAGGGAATATGGTGGAAAAGATAAAAATAGTGACAAGTTTTAAAGAGAGAACTCTATAAAGTCAAAAAATTAGCAAAGACGGGTGAGAAAGAGGCTCTTCTGGGATAAAGAGGCTGCTCTGTATTTTTACCAGGAGGACATCTTTTAATTTCCAACAGGAATGTGGTTGTTTTCTGCAGAGAAAAGACTGAAAGTCAGTAGCATCTGAAATTTGCTCTATTCTCAGGATGAATCCTTTCTTGGGATATGAGGGGCAGGCAGCTGATTTGGAGAGATATTGCTTATATACCTATGAGCTGGCTTTGGTGTATGGGTTTTTTTGGCAGGTTCCTGTGTAAATTTTACAGCGGTGTATCACAGTTTGTTTAGCAAAAAAGTAATAAAGTTAAAACCATATCACTAGGAAAAAAAAAAAAGCTTTTCATATGCCATGATTATGAATTTGTGTTTAAGATGGTAACACCTCTATATATCCTGCAATAATGATTTTACTCTTTCTTATGACCAGTTCCAAACCCTCAGAGGGTTTTTTTATACCCCAAAATATCTTCCTTTGCTATTACAGAAGATTAGTTAGGAAAAAGAGGGAGATATTCATCCAGTAAAGGTCACATCATCTTGATTACAGACAGCCAGTAAAGCAGACTTCTTATCTCTAGCAGAAAGGAATGGTACAAATCTGAAAAGTTTTAATCTCATTTTATTTTAAAAAGAAAGAAATAAATAATTTTTTAAAAAATAAAACTAAAAAAAAATCCCATTTCTTTTCTATTAATCCCTAGAAATCTGCACAACTCATTTTAATGCCATGCTAACTAAATGGAGTTAATTTGACAATGCCCATCCTTGAACTTCCCACCTCAGGATTTTGTAAAGTTTTTGTTTCCCTCATCCTCCACTTTTTATTACTTGAATTGTGTTTTCTTAGCATTTGTCTACAGGCAACCCGAAATTTCATTTCCCTGCAAATTTCTGCATCCTATAGTTAGGTAATTGTGTTGTATTATTTATCAGGAGCCAACTGTCTGGTCACACTCTGCAGATGTAGACAAAGACATGTGTCCTGCCCTGAGGAGCTTGTACGCTAATTCAAACACTCTTACACCATGAACACTATACATGTTTAAGATAAAATCGGCAGGTCTGGTATGGTGATTAATCTTAAACACAGCTTACAAGGTTAGTATTATTGATTTCAAGTGTACTACTTATGTGACTAAATTGTGAAGTGCAAAAGTGTTTGCAGATTAAGTTCTTTAAGAGCTGATTTTGAGATGTGGCTGTATTACATTTGATAAATGAATGATTCCAGAATGCTTGGAAAAAGTATGCTACAAAGAATGGAAATAAAATATTCATCTTAAAAAGGTGATCTTGCTATCATATCAAAAAAGGTGAAGAATCAGAATTTTGGATTTTTTAATGAAATCAGGATGTCCCCCTACAAGTTGTATTTCATATATTGAAATGATTGATTAATTCAATAGTCTTCTATTAGCAGCATTAATACGTACTTAAGACAATTCTGGTGGAAAACTAAGAATTAAATTTCTTTGGCTTTGAGTTCAGAATATGGAAACTGACAGGTATCCATTTTATCTTACAGTTTCAGTGAAGTACAGGGGTGAGAGTGAGAAGGGTGCAAGAATTTGTCCCTTTCACTCAGTGATACAGAGTAATATCCCTTAGAGGTGAGATGAAGGGGCACAGAAAAGAAGGTAAGGAGGTGGTTGAATGTGGAAAGGGAAGGAGCCCCTCTCTCGCCCCTCAGACAGTTATCTGCTATGTGCAAGCCTTTTGCAGCAGTTCACGGGGCACCCAGCAACATTCCATGGTTTCCTGTGTATCTCAGTGGAAAGGCAAAGAGGAGTAGTGGCCCTTGGTCTTGCGTAGCACAGCTCACGTTGGAGAGAGCTGCTAATGGTTATGAACTGCCTCTGCTTCCTACCCCACCTCTCTTCAGTTTTCCATCATCTGATGCTCTCTTTAACTCCCAGAGGTCATAGTTACACAGCAATCCAATGCAGCACCGGGATCCAGAATCTAGTACTGAATGAGTTCTCTTCAACACTGGAAAAAAATAGAGTGACAACTCTGCACAGGAAGGTTGGGCTAAACACCATCATTTGGAGGGACTAAGCACCTTGCTGTGGTGCTGGTGTACCTCCCATGTGTACTGTGATACAGAGCACCCTTCTAGTGCTCCAGCTATCCAGGCCATGTTATACTGTGCTTCCCACAGTGTCACAGAGACCTGGTCCCTGTTTCTAGCAAAATGAGGGAGACCAGACTCCACTGCCTCAGCGTACTGTGGCAGAGCATCTGAAACAGAAGTGTCGCATGGGAAGCAGGTCTGGAGTCAAAATCACTTTGTCATCAGTGGCCTTTACTCCCAGCTGGCTGTAATATGTTTGCAACTATTTTTGTTCATTTTGAACAGGTTCCACTAAGTTGTTCTGACTCAGCTCTAATTCCATAGAGAATGGGTGCAGCCAGTTTTGGACCTTGAAAAACTTCTGTGCATCTTTTATTTTTCTCCTGAGCTATTTTTTTACAATGTTTGCCCTGGAATTGCCCTTCATGTGTTTTAATACTTCTGTTTTCTTCAGATAACAGATCACAAACCTTCACCAACTTCTTTTAGACAAGTCATATATGACATGTTTTTTTTTCCCAGCATCTCCAGCAATGAAAAGCTGTAGTGGTGATGTCAAAGTTAAATACACCATAGGAGCACTACCTGGCTCCTCAGAAGACTTCATGTTAAAAAAAAAAAATACATATTTCTTGGAGATAATGATAGTGACATTTTTTCGATATGAGGCCTCAGGTTAATAGAAGTGTCCTGTCCAAAAATAATCATATCCAGGTAAAGTTCTATGGTTGGATAGCCCAGACCATAGCTTGCTGCTGTGATGGTTTAAAGAGGCAAATTTCTGTTGGCTGTCTGAGGATCACTCAACTTTTTGTTATTTTTCTCCCTCTTCAGAATTATCTGCCACACTCAATCATCTGCGCCACACCTACCCTTCTTCTGAACTTGCTCGGTCTACCGTACACTCACTTCTCAGATTTTGCCCTGGAATCCTAACAGATTATTTCTACCTAACCAGCTTTCACTAGAGCTAACCTGTGGGCCAGTCCACAAAACAAGGCTGCAGCTTCATGCTGCCATTTCTCAGGATCCGTGTTGCAAACCAGGCTGTGGCTGGAAAAGCAAGACATTGACATTGCTGCTGAAGCTGGCACCAGGATAAAGAGAATGCCTTTGGGTATGCTGCTGCTGTCCTGCTTTACTGCAATATTTCCACTGTAGAAGGGAAAGGGCTAATTTTGGAATGGGAAAGTGAATTAAATGTGTAATTTCTGACTTCTAAACAGTACAAAATATCAGCCCAGCACTGCAGTGGGGGTACCTGTCTGCTGTGTCAAGAGAATCTCCGTAAGTGCTTTCATGTCCTATATTGTTTTCACCAAACATTCTTTGCTCTGATTTGGGGCTGCAGCCAGACACATCTTCAAACAAATTAATAAGCTTTTCCTCATGAGGACTGACTGACTTCAAGTATGACTACAAGCTGGTACACTGAAGCAATTTTAAATGATGTGTACTCATCTAAATAAAAAGTAAATAAAAATAGGGCAGCATGAGGGAGTAGTGAAAATATTTCATCACTATGTCAAAATAAAGCTAAAAAGTAAAGTTACAATGGTGAAATGAAAAAAAGAGGGAAAAAAAGCAAATCACCCCATAACAAAACTCTGAGGTCAGTAATTGAAATGGAAACACTGAAACAAGATGGGAAAAACAAAACAAAAAGTCAAAATCTCTCTGGGGTCCTAGAGCCATAACAAAAGAGAGAAGTGGAAATGTGTCTATTTTTAATCATGCCAAAAACATCTTAGTCAAAGGTTAGCCCAGTTTACCCTTTTTTTCTCAGATAAATTTCTGTAGATTTTTGCAAACACAAATTGAAAAGACAGCTTTAATGGTAATTAGAAAACTGACTGCATAATAAGACATGAGAAAGCAAAAAGTAAAAGATAGGATGAAGGAACAAAAGAGGAGTCTTTGGAAGGAAACTCGAGGAAATGTAGACATTTCAAGGTATGTAGGTAACACAGTGCCAGGCAGATATCATTTGGTTTGTACTGAACAAAATGTTGCAGCAACCAGGTTCAGCATGGAAGCAGCCCTAGTTCTACAGTAAAAGCCCTTACTTGTGTTATTTGGACACAGCAACCTGGGCACAATGTGGGTATGTGATGTGTTTTGCTGCTTGGCCATGATGCCTTACTCAAGAGTAATTAAGGAAAGATTTTTCTGCATGGCTAGCAATATACACAGGCAATAATAAAGGTGAAATATAGCAAACTATGTCATAGGCAAGACAGAATAGAGAAGTTTCTAGTGTTCAAAGATTTTAGCAACAGACATGGCAAAGAAAGTAAAGTATTAGAAATGTTGTACAAACCCATGTCTTCGTTGTAACATTTTATGGTGTCTGCAATCCACCACTTTAATACAGACATTTGCTTTTCAGTCTGCAACTAGAGAACCACTATTATTTGTTATATGCATTCAACATCCTGAAGAAATAATCTCTTTTGTGTCTGATACAGCATTTGTTCTCTTCACTATTAAAGTGCATGTGCATGGGTGAAAAGAGGAGTCAAACACAACACTGGTTTCACAGGAGGTGTGGTAGCTGTATATTTGTTCAAGAAGAATTAGACAGATTTTATTGTACCCTTTTCACACAGATTAACAAATAGAGTTTGTGAGAATTCTTAGAAGATAACCAGGTAAAGTAATTGTATATCAAGTCTAACAGAGTTATATGTTCTGAATTATGGCACAGTTTTGATTTGTTGATATATATTAAAATCTAAGTGGTGAAGATAACATTTAAAGAACTCTAAATCCTTTTCAGAGCTCTAGCTTTTGTATATCATAGATTTAGATATTATAATATAGATGCTAAACTTATATTTTTAAAATGTACTTATGCAAATCCCACTGAATAGTGAAATCAGCACACAGACATAAGGAATATAAGTACAAGGGTGTGGCAAGGAATGGACGTAAAAATGTTGTGCCACATCTCAAAACCTGGCACAGCCATCTGCTTTCAGACCCAGGGAAAAGCTTATTTCATGTCTCTAATACAGTGCCTTGTATTATTTCTGCCCTATTCAAAAGTAACTTGTTAAACCTGAGTATGGTGAGTAGTAGCAAGATTGTTCATTAATTTTTGCCTTCTTACCCCTCTTCCCTTTTGCTCCTTACCACAAGCAAGTCTCAAGCAATGCTTCATGGTGGGTCTTCCACAGTATCAAAAATTTCCCAACTAAAGAGTACCCTGGCACATTTGTTTGTAACAAAACCACATGTCACTTGCATAAAAATCAGGGCTGACTGGAGAAAGGGTCCACTGAGAGGAGAATGGATGCCTGTGATGTTTGCTGGAAGTGCTGTTACACATCACAGGCACAAGCCATCCACCTCCACAATTCCTGACTACAGTGTCAGCCAAGGGAGAGTGGGGCATGGGGCTGGCAGGGACAATGCTGCTACTTGGTGTGGGAAAACCTTCTATGGTACAGGCAACTGGAAGGTATAGCAGTAGTTCTGCCTGGGGCAACCTAGACTTCCCCTTGGCTTCAATTTCTCCCCCTCCTTTTCCTCCTGCTTGGTTATTTTCCAGTTATGACCAGACACATCATGAAGAATTTTTAAGGCTGTTACAACAAGATAATTTTTCAGCTGCTTTATTTTCTTTTAAATATTTTAATTTCCTTTATGTCTGACTTCACCTCCCCTTCCTTCTGTGCTACAACACTGCTGAACTTTAATAAACCGATACTGAATCCAAGTCTAGACAGTTACATTCAGATTATGAACACTCAGTGAAAAATTTTGCTAGAAATTGATAGGTTGGTTAACCCAAAAATTGAGATAATCTTTAGTACCTCTAAAAGCAGATATTTGAACTCTGTTTCTACCCAATCTACTGCATAATAGAACAGGTTGAACTGGTACTTTTTTCTTTCTGCACCTATTCGCATTGCAATTGTTCTCTCAGAATGTGATTTGTTTTGTGCTGCTTTCCATTCACATCACGACCCAATCAAACCACGGAATATAGGAAAGATCAAAGTAGTACAGCATACTCACCTAAAGTAATTCACAGAATATATGAGGCATTAAAATTTTCATTCCTCATTCTCATAAGAAAGACTATAAAGGTAACAGAAAATGATGCAGAATATGAATCTGTTCTTGAGACAATGATTGTATCAAGAATGGGAAACAGTATAAACCAACAGACCCTTTCTTGTTACTGTCTTTATCACACTGAATGCAGCCCCCGCTTGTGTCATTCACAGTTTTATTTCTTTTTCACATGCTCCTGGTATATCTTTCTTAAACAGAAAGCACAATAGAACAAAAAAAGCTAACACACCTTTGCAGAGAGTAATAATTTCTCCTTTTGAAATGCTGGTTTTACTTAGAAGAATTCTGCCTAGTACATAATAGAAAAGAGGTGGACAGGAAGGATAAAAGTTGTAATGAAAATGGTTTAACACACAGTCCTGATCTGAATTGCAGCTACGGACCAGATCTTAAAATGCAAAAGTCTGGAATTGGAAATAAATGGAAATAGTAAATAAAAATTCAAGTTTGGTAACACTTCACAGGGACGTATTCTGCAAGATCTAAACGGCACACTGGAAGAGATGTACAAATATGAAAGCAAACCTAAGAAAGTATTTACAAACCTATTTCATAATAGATTTTTTTAAGTAATTGATTCTCTCTCTCTCTCTTATTTTAATTTGAATGTGAAAAGCAGGTGTAAGTTAAGTTCCTGGAAGATTTTCATTTGTTGCAGGGGATTCTGCTTTTCAAAGGAATTGTACAGAACTGTGACAAAAGAACAGTAGACCACTGGATCACGGGCTGGCTATGACATTTCAGTTCCATGCCACCAGCACTTGAAGCGCAACACGGTGTATTAGCACTGTGCTTTAGAGATTGTTCTTGTAAAGCACAGATCAGTGAGGTCCTCGTTATACCAAATCAATTTAGCACATGCTAATCCTTAACTACAAGGTCCTGTTTAGTCACGACCGGTGTTTTTAAATCATTCACGTACCTGTTCATTTGAAACTCCATTGTGAGATCTGGTTGCTCTTGCTGTGGTCTATCTGTCCTGGAGAGTGCTCAGGTATGTCACACTTTTAACACCCTCTTGACTCATTTTTATTTGGCTACTAAAATTCATCATCATATCCCTCTGACTTTAAAAGCTGTACGTCAAAATCAAACTCCCTTGCTTTGGACTCTGTAACTGTTAATACAGATTTATTTCAGGTACACAGGTATTTGGAGTACTTAAAGTGCACTTCATGTGATCCTTATTTCATAACTATTATCTGGTCACAATCAAGCAAGCATTTATGCCACTATTTGTCTAATGTGCTCTGTACAGCCCTATGCTTGTTTGGCAACCAACATTCCCCACTTTCTTGTGTTCACAAAATTCACTTATTTAAAATACCATCATTAGCAGAAAATAAAGCTCATTGTGTGCATTCTTCTTTGCAGGACAATAGACTTGCTTATTTCAAATAAGTCTCCAATCAGATGTCCTACAAAGACATAATATGCCTTATCATGTATGCTAAACTTTGAAAACCTTCTTACCAAAAGTAAAATATAGGCAAATCTTTTTCTTCCAAACAGAGAGACAGCTAGATCCACCATACTTAAATGTCTCATATGATTAGGCAGTATGCCATCCCAAATTTAGGTAGTTAGACTTAAATGAGATGGCATTTTCCACTAACCGTGAAAGGACCAGCTGCTCACCTTGAGAATCTATATATCCTCCAAGTATTAAAGAAAAAATAAGGAATATTAGCATCATCAGAACACTTTACCAGTTCTTCTTTTCCAAATGTCAGTCCAAGAGAAAGCATATTGGTAGAGATATTAGCCCACCTATCTGCATGGGCTTTTACCTCCTAATCTTCTTAAGGTGTAAAAGTACTGATAAATCTTGAGGATGATGTTGCATATATTTTCCATCTACTTTGGATCTGGTCTTACTGTTTGGGACATTTGCTTCTCTTACAAGTGTTTAGGCATACAAACTTGTTAAAAAAGGACTTTGTGATCACCAGCTGAACTTACATGTAGTACAGACATCTAATTTGCTTTGACTTATCATGAGAATTCAGGCAGAGTTCAGGTTTCTGTCAACCTTGTCTAGGCTGCAATAGAGATGTAGGAGAGAGATAGTGTCCATCTCTTCAGAACAGGAACTCGGTGAGTCAAGCTGATGGTACATCAAAAGTAAAATGCAGAGGACTTTGACTAGTTGCCAATACTAATGGGCATAACATGACAAGTGTGTTTACTGTTGCTGGGAAGGAAACAGAAAACAGTGGTTAGAGATTTAGGCAAGAAGAAACTCATCCCGGTTGTAAGAGGGGTTTCCTGACAGATAGGGACTAATTAGCAAAAACCACTTGCTAGTATCTAAAAATTAATAGGTAATATGTATCTTATCATACACTTGTTAAACATCAACAGAGCAGTTAAATAATGTATTGACATTTCATTCACATAAAGCTGTCTTACTAAACTTAAATTAAATTCTTATTGGAGAGACTTAATTTAAAGTGTTTTCTCTAATGAAATACCAATTTGTTTCCCTACATCACATGTTCTAATTTGTACTTTTGGTGATGTCTAAAAACCTAGGGGTACAAAATGTGGTTGCACCTCATGCCTATCATCTTTGAGGTACTATAAATATCCTTTAAGCTTTTGCAGTTCTCACTCTAGAAATGTTAGTTTACAGCACATGACCCAAACCCCCAAAATGAGTTTATTGCGATGAGCACAGTAGATAGCTCTAGTTAATCTGTCTGGAGACTCCCTCCTCTTCAGATAAGATCAATCCCTATTCTTATAATTTACAAATTGTTCCCAGATATCAGACATCATCAGCCTTGTTATTTTCATACTGCAGTAAACACAAAAGGACAAGGAGACATAAAAGGTAAAAGGCTTTTTGTGACATAAAAGGGAATTTAAGGTTGATGTATCCTTTGCTCATGGTATTTTTTGGCAAAAGATACAATAATGCAAGTATCTTTCTGATTGATTAAAGTATTGAAGCGGATTCTTTGCTTCATAAATAATGCTCTATTACTTTTCTTCAAAGACAAGTAAACCTTGACAGACTGACCTTTTTCAGGGCAGAGAGTTGTTTCAGTGCAATAAATTATACTGTAAAACGAGTGGAAATGCTACTGAGAAGTGTGTGACAAAATAAGATTAAAGATTACTACACACAAAAGATTGTTGTTTTATTAATGGAGTCCTGTCAGTAGGATGAAAAATTCTCAGCTTTTTACTGGATGCTGAGTTCACGTCAAACAGAAAATTATGAATGCATTTTCTAAAAGACAACCAAATGTGTCAAAATAACAATATACTGATTAGATACCCTCCCCCTACTTCTATGTATTCACTTAACACAATTTCAGTGCTTTTCATATAAAGTTTAAGTGCTGCAGTTCAGCTTGTAGTTCTAAAGGACCGTACAGCCTTTTGGCCTCTATACAGGCAGGTGTATGAACATTACAGGAAGATGCTTTCCTAGAACAAAAGCTTAAGCATCTCCTTTGTCAGGATATATTATACCAAGAGAAAGAGCATAGAGTATTTTTACATCCATTATTGTAACCAGTAAACACTCAGTTTGAGACAGATATCAAGAATTTGAGAAAGCAAGGCAAAGGTGTCAGTTAAAAAATAAGCCTAGCCTAAATAAGTAATATCAGGCCTTGGTTAAGTATTATTTGATAACTTGAGAAATGACATTGTCATTCCAACATGTAAAACCTAGTTAAAATGAAAAGAAGCACAGAAGCTCATATAAGATGGAAGAGTTTGATGTGTTTATTTATAGGAAGCCTGTGGATTTGTTTTGGTCTGGTTTTTTTCTCCCTTTCAATCAATTTACCTGAAAGTTCTGATCAATGACTTTTGGATCAGTGACATTTATTGAAATGATAGATGATATTGGGAAGTCAAGGGAAATGGAATACAGCATGAAGCCTAAGTCAACCGTATAGAAATCAAAGGTTTTCTTGATGTCTGAATCAGTACAGCTCACTTAAATAATAATTAAAAAACCTTTAATAATGCCATGAAACAAACCCATGTTACACAAAGTCATTATAAATCACTACTCAGTACAGAGCATTATTAGGATGATTGGATAAGATGCCCATGTATTGGCTTTCATTATTGTTATCAGCAAAGGCCTGGATCAGAATTACCCCTATTACTGTAAGTTCCACAACAATGACAGGATGTGTCAGAAGCTGTAAACACATTTCAAAAGACATGACAGTTCTTGGATACAAGAGCTAAAGGCTAAAATAATGATGGGTTTGCTCACAACTCACCATCTAATGCAAATGTTATGTGGTACCTGGGGCCAGCTTTGGGCACTGCACTGCCCTGACTGAGCTGCAGGAGATGGCCCCTGTCCTCCAAGCCTACTGGTCTAACTCCTCACATTTCTTTTTCTTTCCTTTTTTTTTTTGCCTTCAGATTTCTTATTTATCTTAACATACTGAGACCAAACGTCTTCTAAGAAATATTTATATAAAGCTTGCCATTGTATATGACCTTTCTGTGGAATCTTCTTTCTCTTTATTTCCTACAGTCCTTTCCCTTTCTGCTAATAGCATATCTGATCATACATTGTCCATCCTGATTCTTGATATTTCCCTTCAGATTTATTCTCGTGAAAAATAAAATGCATCCCTCTTTCTGAATTTCACCAGCTATCTGCACCTTCTGACTCTCTCTTTGTTCAGTGCCTTCCACACAAAAATCCCCTGAGTCCTGGCTCTCCTAGTGTCGGCTAGCCTTCCACATTCTCCTTTGCAGATCTGCATGTCAGCACAAACCTGGTATTTTCAAGCTCTGTCAAATCCATGATCTTAATTTTCTGAGCAACCGGCAAACAGCTACTTTTCCCTTCATCCCGTTGCTCATCATGTCTGTTCACTCTCCTTCCTAGGAAACTCTTAGATAAATTAACAAATAATTGTGTCTGAGTTTGGGAACTCTGCAGGCCTTATTTGTAGACACAAAAAAGATCTCACTCTTTACTTTAAAATTACACTGGTATATTCCTGCAGATTCCTACACAGCTCTGTTGATTGGAGTACCTCTCAAATACTGCATAAATTATCACATGCCTTACTTGATTGGATACTTACTTACTTTATATGCATAAATCCTAAGTATCCTGCCACACAGTATCTCCATTCACAAGCATCCCACATGACATGGCAGTTCCCCACGGAGAGCCAGCTCCTCATTCACAGGTTACCTGCGCTCCACGGAGTGTACTCTCTACAGGAAAGGCTTTCCCTTGTTCCAGGAGGCTGCTCAGAGGAAACCCTACCCCTCACCCTGCACCCACCAAGCAGTGTCCTTCCTGAGTGTCATGGCTTGCACAAATCCCAGCTGATTTGCTGGATAACTTGAATGATCAAAGATATATGAATTCTAGACTCCAGGTCTCTTGCCTGAGTACACTGAGCCACGGAGGGCTGGGCTTCTTCTGGTGATTTCTGAGGGCAAAATAATGCGGACAAGTGGCCACTGGACTGGAAGGGGGTCTCATGTTCCAAAATAGGCCCATACCATGGAGAAGTTTTAGGTATAATGGACTTAACAGTGTAACTCTGAAGACCCCTTCAGGAAGGATACAAGCTCATAGCCTTTCAGCTGTCTCATAAATTGGATAAATAATGTGTGTTCCTTTGAAATCAGATATGAATTTTGAAACATTTTGAATAACATGTTTGATAATGCTTTTCTTTTTCAATGTTAGCCAGCTCTGGTTTGTTTTTCTAGGCCATATGGTTTATTTTCCCTCTTGCCTTCTCTGTTCTGCAGCCACATGATCTATCTGTAGAGTGGAGTCAGGTCTCTTTATCCCAGATGTTTAGAAAAAGGCACAGGTTACTAATACATTTACACATAAAGGAAGCTTAAGAAACTTGGTGGTGCACCAGCTTCACATTTGCTATTTCAAAGCTTCTGTCATTCCCTACAGTGACATATACTTCCAGCAGTTATTTGGAAACCATAAGTTCTCACACAAGGGAAACCTCCTTTTTATGCCAATTAACAGTGATCTGTTCATCCACATTAACTATGAGCTATTTGGACATTCAATTATAACATCTAAATTTTTATCATTTTGCAGCATTTATGACTCAGGGATTTAGAGTACATCTTTGACAATAAACATTGTTAAATTCATAGGCACAGCAATGACTCAAAGTGAAGCTGGAAAAAGAACATTGCGGTATACACAGAATGCAATTGGATGGGAAATATGAGATGCTACTTTGATAATGTCAAGCACTGGAAATTTACTCATTCTGGTTTTGTACACAACAGACTTCAGCATCTTCCAGAATCATATATAAAATTAATTTTTTATTGTTTTTGAAGTCCTAATCATTTTAATGGCATTTTAATGCAGAGACACATGCTGTCTTTCCCTAATGTTTCTCATGTTTTACAAATAGTTGACATTTTTCTTCTAACTTAATTGCAGGTATCTAATTAATGTACAGAAATCATTTATGTGTGCACTTAATGGTCACTTGTACTCCTTAAATTGATAAATCCTCCACATGCTCCACTATGCTGTCGAGTACATTAAAAGCATAGAAACAAATGTCCTTTCATGCTGTGACTTTGCTTAGTCAATGTTGACTTACTTCAACAGAAGTAATGACATAAACATAGGAGCCATTCTTCTCCCTACAACCCATACAGAGAGTGCAAGAAAATTTCCATACTCTCAAATTCTTACTCATATAGAAAAATTGCAGTTGAACTCTTTACAAAGCAAATGAAAAATATTCGCCTAAATTGATCTCTGCCAGAGCAAAGAGAGAGCACAGATGAATTTTCCCCACTGAATTTTATAATCAGCATGTTAAGATAATTCTAAGTTACATAGCATTTTATGATTCCAGGAATTGCATTCTGACTTGGATTTGTTTTGAAACATTATGCCAGATTTCAGAGCCAAAACATTTATAAAAGGGATGAGAATGCAGTAAAACTCAACTTCATTTTATTATTCTATCAGCTTAGCTTGACCTACAGCAACCATGCAAGGGGTTTCTATTAGACAGTTCTTCACTTGCTTAATAAATTGGACCAAAGATGATTTTCTTGACTGAGAAAATTCTCTCATGTTGACTAAAGAATTTCAGCTCTGTCTATAAATATTAATGTACTTAGTAATAAATTACACACATGAATGGCACTTTATTACTTGAAACTAAACTATTAAAAGCCTTATTTAGATTGCACAGAAAAAAAAATAATGTAATTAAGGTCAGCTAAGCAAGGCCAACATACTAATACTACACATACTAAGTGTCTTGAGCAAAATCTGGGCTAAAACCATATCTCTCCACTCATAATCAAGTGTTTTCCCACATCAAACTGCTTCAGCTATCAACACAGTATTCCTACTGTGTCTTTCCCTCTTATAAAGCATTTATTTCTGCTCACTCACCTGGACCTTTCATTCCTGGTTCTGATTTACAGTTTGTGAAAGGACTGTAAGAAGGAGTGCTGAAATAAGTGTGCTGAAAAGGATTCTGGGATCCATATGAAATCCAGAGATATCCACGCTGCATGGCAGAGAACAATCCTGAGAATCTCTATTCAGAAGAATGGAAGAGCTGGAGGACTGATGGAGAGAAATCTTTAAAAAACCTGACAATGTAAGTTCACTGCTGACTTTATTGTGAACGAGGAAAGCATTTTCAGCATCATTTCAGTGTCTGTGTGGAAATGTGGCACCCTAAAATGCAGCAGCACAGACAGCTCTTTAAGGTCTCTCTCCAAGTAATTAACAGAGAGGAAATGTGTCTTATAAAGAATTACATTGCTGTAAGCAGACTTCCTTACTTTGCTTATTAAAGTATGTTTCAGCATAACAGTTACTAAGTAAGCATGTCACCATCTGAATATACTGTGTTCCTGTGTACTTTTCTAGTTTCATCTGAGTGAACAACCTGGACAAAACAGGATTGGCAATACCTTATTTCTTGAGCAGCACTATAAAAAGTGTTCACTCTGTTCCAAAACTAGGCCCGGGGGCATTTCTGAGCCTGCAAAACCTTCATTGCTTGTGATGGTCAGAAAGGAAGAATCCAAAACTCACTCTCAGATATGCAGCTGAATTTGAAAGGGTAAAACAGAGGCTTAGAAGAAGAAAATATGTTTTCACTGATCAGAATTTATTTGAAAGTAGTAAGAGCTAGAGACAGAGTGCAAACAGATGTCCAGCAGAGTTATAAAAAAAGACACTTAAGTGTCTCATCTAGCAGGAACCCAGTCTTATTTATATATACTATCAAGTACCCGTCTGCATCTTTGAGCATCAAAATGCTTTAAAACACTGTCCCTGAGACCATCAGTGTGAAGTACATTCCTTCAGGCTGTCTTCATGTCCCATCCTTCAGGCCACAAAACCCCTTAATGTGAACTGGACTTTCAAGCTGTGGCTGACGGGAGAATGTTAAAAACATGTATTATCTTATGCTTTAGGTCACAACTGCTACTAATGGCCAAATATTCTGCAAATACTTATTCAGATCTTTGACAGGTTGGGAAAATTAGTTGCTATAAATCCCTAAAATAATGAACCCACTCCAGAAAGTAGAAAGTAATGCAAAGGTTAAAGAATTTGGTATGCTTTTGTACCTGATAGCATCAAATTTCATTTTAGTAAGAACAGAAGAACATTTCCTCTGTATCAAGAAGTGTATATATACCAGGTGAGAACCACTTACATAACATTTTTCAATAAAGACGACTCAAAAACATTGTTGGTAATTGAATAGCACTGGGGATCACTTGATCTTCAGTGGAAACACTGCATTTTTATTTGTTCTTAATTTTTCACTTTTAATGTTTTTAGAATTGCCTGAAAATGCAATTAGATGATAAAAGTTTGGGCAAAGAAATATGATAAGTGTGAATGTTTAAGATGCTGGTTTATCTATCAGCATTCAGAACCTGAAATACTCACTGAGCCTGATAGACTTAGGTCACAGACTGAGATTCCCTGCAGTAGAAAAACTGTAAGAGGAAAATGAAATAGCGTATTTTCTTCCTTGTTTCTGACAGTTGCTTCTGTTGAATAGGTGATTTCATCTTTTCCTCACTCTGTTTGTAATTCTAGGACAATTGCCAATGACACATTTTCACAACTATTCAAAGGCATCATTCAAGGCTTGTTTACACAAAAACTGCCAGAGAAAATATTCACCTGAAATACAGTTCCCCTTTCTCTGTGGTCAGTGTTACCCATCAGAAGTGCTAGGATCTTTTTTTCAGTAGCAATTAATAGGAAATTGCCACCATCCATCATTTTTTATACAACTGATATTCATATCCACTAGGGAAATATATGAAAGACAAATACCCAAATTGCTGAAGGTTGATCTCAAGGTCAGTCAAAATGATCCACAGGAAACATTTACAGGCAGCTGAAATTGCTTATAATTTGTCAGTAATCTTTTGGAGCAGTCTATTGTAGATAAGTTGTGTCTTGATAATTTGGAGAGGCCAACATGAGTTTTGATTCAAAGAGACAGGCTTTGAGTAGGTTAAATGAAAGAGAATGCTTTTATGTAATCTTAAGCCTTCCAAGGCAGGGAGATCAGTGGTAAGCATCTCCCAGTGGTGCTCTCTTACGCTGTGTGGGTTGATGCACTAGTTTGATTTAATACCAGATTATAGAGCCATAACCTTGTATTTCTTTTTTGTTTACTGAACAAAANCCAGTGATTTAAAAATATGTCATTTGTGTGTGTTTATAGAAGTCTTGTCAATAAAGTACATTTGAAACAAATATCTCAGAACCATATCAAAACTGTAAATTGGATGTCCAACCATTTTTAATATACATTTTGAAAATGACACTATTTCCCTCATCAGAGATGATGATCCACCACTGCAGAAGTTTTGCACGAGAGAAATAAGACGTTAAGTAAAACAGAACCATTGTATTACTATTGCATTGAAAATTCAGGAACATAAACTCCAGGAAGAAAAATAAATATGTAATTTTTGTTGGGCTCCTGAGAGAAGCGATTTATGGATCAAATCACCAAGGGAGTCAAAAGAACAGTCAGAGCAAGTATTAATGTAGTGGAGCAGTCATCCAGTGTTAAGATTAAGGGAAGAGAACTAGAGGGCATTTTCATTTTTTTAATGTTAACATTTGTCAGCTATAAAGAAGGATAATAGCAGATACAATCAAAAAGATTCTATGATTTTGGACACTACACCCTCAGCATTTGGAATTAACCTTTCAAAATTCAGTTCTTTGGGGTTTTTTTTCTCCCAAATGCTTTCTTTCACCTTTATCTAACTGTACCTAAATATTAGAGTACTGGGCACTTCCAGACAGCCATAGACGGGAATATAGAGGCAGTTATAAATTAACAGCTTTTTTCTAAAGGAGAAATCTCTGAAAAATGTTAGAATTTATTCATATTCTTCTGCATAAGTGAGGCCGCATATGCTGAAGGAAATTAATCCCTGTGCAGTTTTCCTATAGATGCTTTTCAGTCTGCGTCTGAGTGAATTCCATCTGAAGAAGATGAAAAGAATGTGATAAATTGCCCCATTTTTAAACACTTTAATTTTCTGTTCACCTTGCTTAAAATTCCAAATTATTTTCTTCATACAATTTTTAATGCAACACAACCTCCTAGGAAAAAGTTATATAGTTAACTTCTGAGAAGAGACATCTGTTCTTCTCACTGGCCTGGTAGCTGTTCTCTGCACCTCTGCTAGCTGTTACTGCCTCTTCTGGGAAATGGAAAATAAAAATTGTATGCTGGATCTGGTGCCACCAGTGTCTTGTACAGCGTCATTCACAGCTTTTTGTTTCTACTGGAAATACCTCTATTACTGAATTTTACAAATGCATCTGTTCTATTTATTTCATTTGTTGGTTTATGTTACACAGTTTTGGCATCTGAGAAACATCATCTGGTAAAGTAATTTATCCAGTCCTTCCCTCAGGCATTTCCACATGAGGACTCCTAGCTCTTAGTGCTTGAAGTGCAAAAACTACCACTTCCTATTAATGATTTTTATCCCGTTGCTATTATTCGAATACTGGAGATCTTCTGATGCTTTCTATCACCTCTTACCTTTGCCAGCAGATTTCATCAGCTATCTCCTAGTCTTTGTGCCAAAGTCATTAGTGAAATTTTATGTCACGTTGCTCCCAACACTGAACTGGTGGGGCTCCCATTGCTAATTTCCCTCTGGCCAATGCTTGCCTTTCATCAGCAGACTCTTGTCATCCCTCCTAGCTAGCTCCTTAGATATCTTATGATCTTTCCACTCTGTCTGCTCCCATGTTACTTATAGTTTTCCATACTGTACCACATCAAATACTTTATTGCATTGATGCTGCTGAGATCTCTATCTTGGAAAAATCTGCTGTCTCAAAAAGGGAAAGATGCCAGTTTAGTCTGACTCAATATATATTCAGTAAATTTGTATTTCATGATAAACACATCTCTTCTCATTGCCATGGTATTAAATGAGTCTCTTCTTCGAAACCTTTTTCCACAGCTGGAATAAAGTAAATGTTGAGCTGAGAAATATATGATAAACAGGGTCATTTTCCTTTCACTTTTAAGTACAGAATGTGTGTTTTCTATTTTCCAGTTATAGAAAGCATGACATACATGTAAGGATAAAGAATGTAATAAAAAAATAATGATGCTGTTTCTTTTTATTTTGAAATTAAGTTTGTAAAGACTGAGTTGATCCCTTTCTCAAAGGTTTAAATGCAAATTCACCTCAGTATAATACAGCAACTTTAATAGCTGCACACACACTCCAACAAGAAAACAAGTACAAATTAAGCAATGTGTAGACCTTCCCTCATTAATGGTATGATTAAATTTTTTTGCTTCTGAAGTATTAGAAATTTGTCATGAAGATTAAACAGATCTCCCACAAGCCTGGTTGCTCAAGACATGGAACAGATTTTACTGTTTCCTGGTATTGCTACCGATCATTTTTTTTTAAATTTCATTATTATTTAGATGCTAAATTGCACTTCATGGTTATGTTTGTTCTCCATTATTATTAAATATTTCTTGACCAATTGTTTTGAAACATGATACTTTGTCTCAACCCAGTAACAAAAAAACTCCCTTTCCCTCTGAGAGCTACAACAAAGCTACACATTATTTATGTTCTACTTGTTAGTACATAGCAGAGGTGAGGCTGCCACAGCTCCTCTAGATTCCTCCATTTCTCTACCTTTAGTTCCTCCTTTAAACAACCTACAGTACATCTTGTGCTTTCCCAAAACACTCTTTCCCTGTATCCCCCAGTGAGTCCCACACTCCTAGGCTGTGACCCCATGAGTCAGTAAGGTGTTCCAGAGACCTGTTCCCCTTGTCTCACTGTGATGGATGCCTGGCCCATGGGGTGACCACTCTCCTTGACAGCCCTGTTAAGGTTTGCCCCCCTAACAGAATTGAACTTTCACCTGAGCTTCTGCAGCAGTTCTCCTTTTTGCCCTTGAAGATAGTGGTAGGAACAAGAGAGTACCCTTTCATGGACTGTGGTGGTTACAGGAGTAAGCAAGGTTTCACCATGCTTCTTCCCACTCAAAGCATGAACTCTAGCCATAAGTGATTGCTCTCTGAGCATATAAAAGATCAGCCCAAAACGAAAATATCCGAGTAAACCAGAAACCAGTCTGGGGATTTCCTCTGTTCTAGGCATGAAGGGCTCTGACAACCTGTTTTAATATCCCATGACCTTGTTTCTGTCCCCCTCTTCAGCAGACGTCCATTGCCAGCTTACTCTGTGTCTTCCTTTATAGAAGACATTATTTCCATTATGAAGATCAGCAAAAGAAGACCTGACTACCTCAAAGAAAGAAGTATTGTCCATCTATGTTCTTCCAAGAGAGTGGTGAGGCACTGGAACCAGTTGCCGTAGGAAGTTGTGGATGTCCCATCCCTGGAAGTGTTCAGGGCCAGGTTGGATGGGGTTTGAGCACCCTGGTCTAGTGGGAGGTGTCCCTGCCCAAGCAAGGGGGGCTGGAAGTGAATGATCTTTAAAGTCCCTTACAACCCCAAACATTCTGTGGTTCTATGGTCTCTGCAACTTCAAGAAGCCTTTTAGTGATTGTTCAGTATCCAGGACAAAGTCATGAGCTCAATTTACATATTAACTTGCAGAATTTCCATCTGACTTTTGTGCCTGCTCCCATGATAAATTTGCACTGAGATACATGCATTTGGTCCCACACATTTTTTCAGAGACTGAGTCAAATTATTATTTAGGGCAGGACCAAGGCTGAGTAAAAGGCTGAACAATGGGTGAAGAGATCAAGAAAGAGTGAGAGGGATTCAAAAGACGTTGAAAAACCTTAGGAAATCTTACAAGAAGAGAAAAATATCAGCCCTTTTTTTAACCTACTTTTACATTTTATTTCCATCCATTTTAACTAGAAATTCTATTTCTTGGCAGAACAATTGGACAAAAGTAGGTCTTGTGTAAGTCTCCAGTGGTGTTATAGTGAGTTATTGCACATCTGATTCTAACTTGGATAAAACTCAATGAAGTGCTAAATAAATCAATGGTTTCTACTTCTTCCTAGCAATATTGTCATGGAATCATTTTATAATTGTGATAAGACTTCAGCAGTGCCTGTCAGTGATCAAATAGTCATTTCTTTGGGTAATGCAGCCAGCCATCAATGTTTAGACTGACTCACAGCAACATAAAAAAGGAGCAAGAATACCTTAACAAATCTCACCTTGTAAGGTTTTACCATCTGCATGGAGTACTTTTAAGGCATAGTTTCTGAATTCAAAACAGGAGAACAAAGGAAAGAAAGGCAGTGGTTTGGCCTGACAGTTTTCAGATGATATTTCCAAGGTGAGAGATGGTGTACTTTTGGCATTCACCTTTGGCAGGTACATGGACTTAGGTTGTGCATGACCATCTCTTTCCATCACTGCTGCCACTGATATATAGGGAAAACCACGCAGAAACTCCTGGGTAATTCTGAGGTCAGAAGGCACCATCTCAGTAGTGAGAGAGAAGAGGATAAGGAGTGTCTCCTGAAGATATTTCAGGTTTCACCTTGACTGCCATCTCTGCTGTGAAGGCTATGAAACTGCAGGCACATGATGAAAGATATGGACATGAGATACTGAGGTCAAAATTCATAACTAATATCCAGACTGACCTTCAGCACTCCTTTAAGAATGATCACCTATAACCCCAAATAACCAAATATTTTCTGTAGATCGGACAGCTCCTAAGAAATTCTTAGACACAGTTAAGAAAAGTTTTCAAATAAAACAAAAACCGCACAGGCTATCACATGAAAACATCAGAACCATGCAAGGTTCGAAAAAAAATTTAGTATTCCTATACTTATTTTTTACCCTTTAGAAGAAGTTTTCAGTTAAGTGTTACTATTGTTCCTATTTTCCTGTTGATCAGCCCCTAAGATTCGGATCTGACTATGGCTTCAGTGTTAGTGTATTTGTGCAAACTTTTTCTTATTTTGCTAGATTTATGTTTTTTTATGTAACCTGAAGCAAGTATCTCAGCATCTCTATGAATCAACATTTTGAAGTAAAATGAGATTAAGAATGATTTTCCATCTCTCAAGAGGCTTGCAAGGATACTCAGTCGACATATAAAAAAGCTAAGTAGTATTAATATCAGTTAAGATGGTTAGAATGAAACACTGACATAAGAGAAAATGAAAGTAAAGCTTCCCTCCTGAACTTATAATGCTTTTTTTGCTGAATATAGAATATATTATTGGAATTAAAGTAAATAACATCAGAAAGCTGAGAAACAGACTGCATCATGAATTAGGATTATAAGTGTTTAAGTAAAATTTTTAGCTTTTCCCCAGTTATCACAAAATACTTATGATTCCTAGTTAAACCACACCTCACATTTCTCTTCTGCTGTCTCAAAAAAAAAATTATTCTAAATGTGCATGTTCCAGTACAGATGAGGTTAAAAAGAACAGAATTAGGTAAAGAAATCTTTGGTCTGGGGAACAAAACTAAGAAGTCATACCCTGTCAATAAAAATGTCCTGGTGTTCTCTTTGGCTATACAAATGACACATCTCTTCTGGCTGACTGTTGTCAATTATTTTGCACATATCAATCTTGACAAAACATGTTACATCTTAACATTTTATTTCTTAAGTGTTATCCATATTTTGAGTGTTAATTGTTGCTTCACTAGCTAGCATTTCTTCATGTATTTGAGTTAACACATTAATATTTCAAATCATGAAATGACAGGACTCTGTTTCTGTCTTTTATAATTGGTACACTGTTGTTTCCAAACAGTGTCTTTTATATGAAGTACTATTTCATACAAACTGACAACTTGATCACTGTGATGCTGAAATATTAACTTATATTTTGGCAGGATGACATTTCTTGTTACATACATACATTGTATTTATTTTGATTTTATTCCTAATCCAAGAAAAGTGCAGTGCTGTTCTCTTACCAGAGGAACAAATAATATGTTTCATTGGAAGTGTGCTTCCTAGAGATGTTATTTAAGAAATAATATAGCAAAATTGCTCATTACCTCAAAGCATAAACATTTGGCTTAGAAAGATATTTTATAAAATAGCTAGAATTTCCTTGAAAATATTATTACGAGAATTAATGTTACAATTATAGACAATATTGTTTCCTTTAACTAAAGCTCACTAGAGGTAAGGTGATTAATATTGATGCTATTTTCTTCAATGCAGTTGAATATGTTGCTAAGCTGGTACTTGTACCAAGTATTCTATGCTGTTAATTCTGAAAATTATACCTGGAGGTCTGATTGCCCTTGATGGTAGATATATTAACAACTCCACAGCATAACTGTGACCATCACAATCTACCTTACCAAAACCAATGCAGATCACCCCCTTTAGTCCTTCTGTTGAGTATCTTCTGAGTATTAACTGAGGACTGTAAAGTAAGGCAAAAAATCCATGGATTTTAATTTTCCAAAGAAATTGCCCTTGCCTTAAATGAAGAGTTTATCATAAAAGTTTACTATAAAAGTTTCACATGGACCTTAAGCACAGTTATGTAGGATATTACTTTTATGTTGTCTTAAAGGTCTTAGTACAATCAAAAAATTAACCTGACCAAGATAAATGTGAATCTATAGTAATTTTGTAGGCTAACAGACTCCTATCCTGAGAGCACATAACTTCCATTAGTGCTACTCAAACCAGGACAATATTGCTAACTGGGCTATTCAATAGAGAGATAAATGGATTGGTCTATACAAGAATAAGCAGTTTCTGTCCTAGTTTACAATTAGGGTAATAACATTCACAAGTAACAATGAAGCTCTTTTTTACTGTCTGAGCTGACTGAAAATATAGAGCTGTGCTTCCCAGCCCTGAACAGCAAACCCTTACCAACTGTGGCTCAGTAAATGAGAAGAATCTCCACTTTCCTTTGATGCTTTGACCATTCATAGGCAGAGAATAGGTTCGCAATACTAAGATGAACCCTAAGACTATCTCATATTTGATATCAGCTATTTTGTAAACCTTGTACATTTGTCCCCCTTGTGCTGTGCCTTGCTTCCAGCCACCTACAGCTGCAAATTCCCTAAAAAGAGATGTGAATACTCTAGTCCCACGGAGTGTTACGCTCTCTAATAGCAAGTGCTGACAAAAGAGGTTTCATTTAAACACTGCAGTGGATTACACCACCCCTCTCTTCATGAAAAACTGTTAGAAAATATGCCAGGGATGCTAATAATTGTTCATTAAGTTGTCAACTACTCCTCCTGTGTAGCTATCAATTTTGCCTCTCTAGAAGAATTGAGAATGGAAAAAAGGAGGCAGTGTTAAAGGTAACAACAACATGAAAAAGTGAAGCTGTATTATTGCTGAGCAAATATTTCACAACAAATTATTTACCTAACCTGCTTAACCTCCAATTCTGTTTGTGCAGTATCTGCAAGCAAACAAAAGGCTTTTTCTCAATCAACTACATTTGTTGCTCAAAATTAACCAACCACATTTTGGGCTACATTTTGTTTAACTGCAGATCAAACACAGCAAGTCGTTTGCAATTATTCTGTGTTTAATAACCTCTATTTTGTCAGTGTTAGCTAGTCATCACTTATTAAATAAATCATGTGTCATTGTCTGCTTCCCTATTACACACAACCAAATTTGGTGCAAATATTTGCATGTGGAAATTTCAGAATTGTTTTAAGTGCATTTGCGTCATTGTTTTCTAGTTAGCAGGGGGTATAATGGAAAAGCAGTGCAGAAGAGGTTCAAGCATGGATGAAGGAAAATCCATTTAAAATTTGAAGGAAAACTTGTGGGGCAAAAGCAACAGTGTAATTCCACCTTCTATAATATCCTGGCTAAATTTCAAAAGACTATAATAGCAAAACAGTCAGCAGGCACCTGTAATTTGATGCACAATATGTTTTAGGCACGCAGCAGGACATGCCAGTCCATACTATATTCATGAGTCTTAATGAAGAAAGAGAAAATAATAAACTTCATCCATTCACAGAAGGATACCAAAGAAGTTAAGAAATCTGAGCATGATGGGAAAAACTTATTGAGAGTATACTCTGCCTAAAAAACAAGTTACAACCAGATTCCTTTTATGGTACAAGAACTCAGCCTTAAAAAATATTTCCCATCTTGGAGAGCAATGTGTTGCACATAGTCCAAACCTGTGAAACTGGGATGCTAAAAGAATCAGGCTACAGGCTGTAAGCATGAATAAAGAGGGTGCCAAAACTAGGAGAAGGGTGAACCTGCAATGCTTTCTAATGTTGGTTGCTTTGGAGCAGGAAGATACCTGATTTCCCACACCACATGTACACTCAAAATAATTGCCATCCTGCTAGGGGACTTGTCTACTGCATAGTGTACATTATTTATTAAGAATGATTTCTCTCTCTCTAGTAATTATTAAAACGCCAACATTTGCTACCAGAGGCTATATATTTGTCATATTTATATTTATTCATGCTTTACAAGGAAAATATAATATCTTCCATAGCATTTTAGTTCTTTATTGGCAATGGTTATCATAAAATTATTTACAATTCCAACGTATCTAAAAAGAACATAATCATCACTAAAGTAAAATTAAACAAAACAAAACACAGTTAAAATATGTCACACATGAATTTCTGTGTAGCAGCAAAAGCAAAATGTGTTTAAGTCTGTCTTACAAGAGATTGAATTTTCCTAGAAATCAAGCTGCTGGCATGAATATGCCTATGTGAAGAGGAGCAACTTGTCTTGTTTTCTGCAGTATTTCACACAAATCTGAGCCATCCTACTTGAAAGGTTTGCAAAATTTATTACCTAAAGATACTCAAAAGTTTGGCAATGCTTGAGGTGCTGAATCCAAGTGTAAGAAAAGACTTTTATGGAAAAATCATTCTGGGTGACAGGGAGTGACCTCATCTCACACAGATTCTGCATTTTCCATTCTGCTGAGAACAGATCATCAAGCCAGGCTAACTGAAATAGTCAAAGTATTATCAGAGCTGAATATCATACCAGTCCTGCTAATGCCTTCCACAGGTCAGCTCTAAACAAAGATGAGTCATGCAACCACAAGCATTTATTCTACAGTTCTGCCAAACCACAGATGATTTTCTGTGGATGATCCTATGAAATATCCTTTTTTATGTCCTTAGTACTTCATTGAATTTGACAGATTCTAGGTGATTGTCTTGCACAGAGCTTAAATTAACCTTTCTGCAACATGAGAAGGAAATTCAAGGAAAGGAAATGTATATGGAAATGTGATGTAATTCACCTAACAAAGCGTCTGGAGCAGCTGAAATTTGCATACTGTGATGAAAAACAGGTATAACTGCTCCCTATAGGCAATGGTGATGCTGTCATCAATTCCTTTCACTGAAGTACTGCTGCCTGTATTTGTTGCCCTCCTTCTTCTCTCCTACACAGGGTTTATGCAATGATTACTCAGCATTACAACTCAACCTGTCTGATGGTTAGTGGGAATATGCATACTGTGCAAGTGCTGTGAAGCTTAGATTTACAGATCCTGGTGAGTCAGCTGGCCCTCAGCTGGAGTTGCTGTTGGTTTAACATTATTTAGATGTATGCTTAGCAGCTTCTTCTAATGTTTCTCATAATGTATGTTTTAGCAGTTTCTCATCTGTTTCTCATAATGTGAAATAATGTGTCTGACTAAACTAATAAGGGAATGTGGAGGATGCTTGAACACAATCTGCCAGCCCTGAGTCTCCTCCCACATATCACCATCCTTTCATTCAGCTTCTTTTTGAGTGGGTGAAAAAAAAAAAAGGAATTATGAAGATATTAAAAATCAATAAGAAAATAAATTAAAACATTTGAATGAGTGGTGTGTCCAGTGTTCTTCAGTAATGTTGCATATGTCTGGTAACTGGTTATACATTTAGCTGGACTCACCATCTTATGAAACTGCTACATTTAGTGACATCCATCCATTACATCTTCCATTTACAGTTTGTCTTCTCTCTCATACACTGAAATCCAATGTCTGAGCTCTGTAGGAAGGACAGCTGGCACCAAGAAAGTACTCCATGGCTACAGACATTTCCTCGAACAGCTGTAATCACACAAGTGGTCTACAGATTGCAAATCCTTTGGTTCATGTAATTTCTCCCCTGTCTTCCTGTCAAACACCAAGCTCATGTACATTCTCACTTGAGTAAACCACTACATGGAGAGAAAAGGCTGAGCACTGGATGACACTGGATGACCACCCTTTTGATTCTATATTTTTTACTCAGTTGTGTTACAGTGGTCAAGGCTTGGAAATAGCAATTCATTATTTTCTTAAAGAGATACAGTGGGAGAACAACTTTTACAACATTGTGCTTAAGCATTTTAGTTTCAGCTGCTTGTGTTGCCTGTTATTTCAACGGTAAGGTGGTCAAATGTTATGTGATAGGGGGTTGTTCAGTTGTGCCATTTTACTCAGTCTTCAGAGACCTCTTCCCCTGGCTGACCAACAGTAGGACACTGCCAAATCTCGTTCAGGGCTAAGAGACATTGCTGAAGTCCAAATGTGATTGAACACAGGGAGGTTGAAAAACCTCACAATTTGCAGCATTTGCATTCTACTTAAGATAGAAAAACACTGAAAAGACAGAACAAGAGAAAAGGACAAATAACAGAAATAATTGGGAATAGGATGCAATAATTATTTTTATGCTGCAGAAAGGAAAAGAGCAAAGAAAGGAAAGAAAACACCTAACAGGAATAAATGACAACTCTGAATCTTTTTAAGACTGCCCATTGCTAACTCAGGACAGATTCATTTTCAATGACCACAACTTCAAGCAATGCCAAAAACTTTAAGGCCGGGCAGAGGTAGTCACAGAAACCAAAACTGACTTTTACTTTTTCGCCTGTCAGAGGAGATGTTAAAGATACGGTTGTAAGTGTTCGTAGAGGGATATGGTTGTAAGTATTCATACTAAGGGCACATCTTCCTTGTAGTAGTGTGATTCTAGTGCAGTGAAGTCTGCATGTGTCACCTCTATTCCTCTGGGCTTTTGTATATCTTGTATAGAAATCTTCACATAGGTTTTAAGGGTCTTTTGGTAGGGGAGAACCCTAACTATGGTATCTACCTCAACTTGTGCAAAAATGCCTGAACTGCTGTGTAATATGTGATTTGCCAAGTTTAAAACCCAATGGGAGCCAATGTCCCCTCACTGAAGTAAGGTAGTAACAGGCAAGGCGGTCCACAAGCTAAGGATCTGCCAACTGGAATGTCGGTGGCAGTCACCACTAGATTATTTTTCTTGCATCTGCTATGCATCTTTCTTTTGATCATTACACTGCATTTAAAGTTCGTGAAGTCTGAAGAATGATACATAACCAAATTCTGTTCTATTTCTGTATCATTAGTATTACCATTAATGAGAGTTCTTAAATGACCTGCATTTACTGTATGAGTAAAAATTATTTCCTACTACATAAAACACAGGGGTTGAATCTGGAAATACAAAGATGAGTTTTGTCCATTGAAGAAATCAAATCTTAAATATCTATAAAGACTGACAAACTTAGTAGGACTGTGAACACGAACTTTAAAAACTAGATCAAAGTAACAGAAGTGGTTGGAAAAAATCAGTCTTTCTCTTCCTCCATTGATTCAATCCTAGAATTAAAGCCAAGTTGCCTTAATTTCTGAAGTACAAGAAATACGCAGCTAATGATGTATGCTGGCAAAAATGTGTTCATTTTCAAACCAGCCTTCAGAGACTCTTAGAAGAGTTTGTACCTCTATTCTTGCAGAGGTGTCCTTACTGCAGTGTTTGTGGGGCAAAGTTGTAGTTCACAAAGATTACTGGGTCTATGAGACAGGAAAAGCACAGGGAAGAAAGTCACTGCACTCAGTCTTTGAAATCTGCGGGCTGAAAAGCACTTTGTCTTCTTAAATTACATACAGCTAACAACCAAATCCTTGCTGCATAAGATAAGGCACTAGGGTTTGTGTTGGGGTTTTCTCTGTTCTAAAGGGTTTGCTTTTTTGTTACAATAGGACTGAAAACTTTATTTTTGGAAAGATAAGAATGACTTCCTCACTGTATATAGCATAGATTTTATAACTAAGTAATCAAATGGTATTTGTCTACAGTGATAGTAATATACTATGGGCTCACAGAATATTACAATTTTGTGGTAATATCGAAACAGACTTCTACCTTGTTAAATGAAACATTTTGACTTTTCAAAACAGACTTTCAGTTTTCAGAATGACTTTCCACTGAAACATTTCAAATTTCCACAGTCCATCAAAATTTGAATTAAAACCAAGTTCTGAAATTATGATCTTCTGGTGGAAGGAAATTTGTTTGGGTTTTTTTTTTCTGTGAAAGGGAAAATCCTTAATCACCACAAGCCACCAAGCAGCTGCTTAGCTTATCTTAGTTTGACAGCTCAGAAAGCCATCTGCAGTCCCACTTCTTTCTTATTCCAAAGAGGGAGCTGTGAAAACTCATCATGATGATAAATTTTCTGACCTGATTCTTATCCTGCCTCTGTCAATGACCCTCATGTGGTAACCCAGCACTAAACCATGCACTAAAACAGGCTGTAGTCCTACAGCAAGAAGTCTGTCAAGAACTGTAGTAAGTGACAATTTGGTGCATAATTTGTGTTACAGATTGAGCTACCCTTGTTGTCAGAGAGATCTTGTGTGTGCAATTATGTTTGCAGTCTTGCATAATACAGTTTTCCTTGTAATTGTCAGGTTATTAGCACAGTGTTTTAATTTTGCTTTCTCCCAATTATTTGCATGTTTCTTAATTGGAAGTCATTAGCATATGTAAATACTCCATTTCCATGGTGTTTTGCAGCATGAGCTCATTGTGTTGAATTAATTTGCTGGCTAAATAATCCTAAATGTTAAAAGAAAATCAATGTGTACCTACAGTGTATGAATATATATCTAAATATACAGGAAAATTGTACACAGTATCTTTTGTACATTGTTTAAAATGAGTTAAATAGAACCTGTCTACCTTCGGTACTTTCTAAATATATTTACTTTATTGCATAGTTGACTATTGGAATCCCATTCACACACACAAAGAATAATATCTAAATTGCTTCCTTTTCAACAGAATTAAATTACCCTCATATTGTAACATATATTATTGTTTGGCAGCTGAAGAAGGTACTTAACTAGTCAACTTTACCAAAGGTTAACACAGATGCCTCTCATTCAGAATTGAGTGAAAAACTACTGTAAAAACATGAAATCTTGATTGAAATAGGACTTTCTAAAGGAAACCACAACAGAAGGGTTTAGCCAATGTTTCTTAGAGCTGATAGATTAGTTTTATGTTCTTTGAAAAGAATGTGTGCTTCCTTTTGGCAATTCAAAGTAAGGAAAAAACAGCTATATTAGCCAGGGTTATTTTGGTTAAACTTGTTCCTCATCATTAGCAGTAAATGCAGTTGACTTTCTGCTTACAGGGAGCTTTGCATTGACAGGCTGTTTTTTAGGGTTCCAGACAAGTTAGGACTCAAAGTGTTCTGTAGGTGTGTGAGCTTGGCATGTGACACCAGAATGCAGCTGATCTGCAGAATGGGCATGAAAATATTAACAGAGATGCTTGAGAAATTCATTGGTTGATTTTGCATGAGGAAATGCTATAAGAGCTGTGGTTTATGAGTCTTCTGATAACGCGAAGGATTAAGACTGTTACCAGAAAAGCATCACTCACAGGTGTCAACATAGACAAACACTCCAGCAGATCAAGGGTCATGTGACAGCATTCTAACTAAAGTAAAATAGTTTTCCATGAGAGAGAAGGCCAGGCAGCCAGGCCAGGCCAGGCCAGGCCAGGCAAGGCAAGGCAAGGCAAGGCAAGGCAAGGCCAGGCAAGGCGAGGCAAGGCGAAAGAAAAAAGAGAAAAGAAATTAAGATATTCACTCTGTTATTATTAATCCATTTGGCTTTGTGAAAGAAACTTCTTTCTGATGCTACTTTTCTCTAATCCTACCCTCAGAAATTGCTTAGCTCTATTGGTGATTTAGAGGTAGTCTATCTGTAATTTGTATACTCTGATGAAACTCAACTGCTCTTGGCTGAGGTTTTCATCCATTTGTTTGTTTAGCTAGAATAGAAACTGACCACATCATTTTTTTCCCTGTAAAACAGTGGTAGTATGATTGCATTTACAGCTCTTCCAGCTTCCCACATGCTCTTTGAGGAGAGCAAGACAAGCTATTGGTTCCTGTCATACACCTCTCTAACATGCTGGGGAATGGTACCCACTGGTTGAATACATGAGGTTTATTTCATGTTATGCTTTCTGTAGGAAGTACACCTATTCCATAACTGTTTAAAGAGCAATGGTATTTAAAGGTCTACCTTATAAAACTTCCCCATATATTTTGCATTAACCTTTAAAGATCTCCCCCTACTCACCTCAGTTATTCATCCTTGTTGCAGCCTAGTTATTTGCCAGATCTAATCAGACAAAAGTTTTTCACAATTCTCCTAATAGAGTCAAAGAAAAATAAAGCAATCCAAAAATAAAAAAAAAAGATAATTTTCAATTATTTCCTAAAAAAACTATCCAGCATCAGGATGGCTCTGGTTTGTGCTACAAAATTCAAAGCAATTGTTTTATAATAATTAGCATGGGAAATTTTCCACATTGTGATATTTCAAAATATAGAACCTCTAGTCCCTATTTGTCATCATTCCAGAAATAACGCCCTGGAAAGACTTTTTTTTAATCTATTTATTTATTTTTAGACAGATAGATGTGACATTGTTCTATTTATTCTTCAGAAAGTGAATGAAGCATTTCCACGGCTTTTTCTTCCATTTGTTTCTTTTGCTATTTCACTGGGCTCTGCTTATTAACTTATGCATTTCCCTCTTGTACATTCAACTACCTCAATCTAAGAAGATAAAATTTTAAAGATTCTTCGAAGCTTTTTATTCTTGGCTTTCTCTCCTCTGTAGTACCCCTTTCTAACCTAACTAGCAACAGTACTCAACTACCAGTTCTGTAGTCCTCTGATGTCAAATTACTGTTTTATTTCTCTTTGCCAAATCCTGTCTCTAGTCATTCACTGGAGCCTCCTTGGCTGTCTCCCCAGGCTTTCAAACTGAATATCCCAACACTATCTGAAACAGATTATATTAAAATGAAATTACATCCCTCGCTTCACCAAAACTTAGCCTGCCCTTTCCCTTTTCTCCTATTTCAAATACATTTATGATCTTGCTGTTCATTCAGCTTCACAAATAATTTTGTGCTTGATACTTCTTTCATGCTTAGTTTCAAGCCTCAGTTTTCTTCTCTCCAGTATCTAAAAAATCTATTTTATCCAGTTGCCTGAATGTAGAGTTGGAGTCTTTGTCCAGAATTTGCATTAATCAAGATAAGAAATCACTGATCTCTGTTATCTTGTAGCCTACATTCTGCTTAAGAAAGGATTTTCTTAGCTTTATTAAGGTAAGGAAAGGCTTTTTAAGGCATCCTTACCAACAGGACAGATTCTACCACTTCCGCCTCTGGATTTCTGGACCTTTAAATCAACTTTTCTCCTCTATCCCATCAACATTTCTCCTCTTCATTTTCCCACTGAAACCCACTACATCACTCCTTCACATTACCTTCTTGCCTTTTAATTTCCCCATGTCCTAACAACACCCATTTCTGCATCGTTTGAGTAGTCGCTCTTCTGTCTTTGCACAACTTTTTTAAAGGTGTTCCAAAGTAGGGATATGTGAATTATCATCAATCTTAGCTTTCAGGGTGGGCCTGATCTGCTATTTTTCATTTATATTGAAAATTTTTTGAGAGAATCAACATAATCAACATACTCTATATTTAAAAGCATTTAAGATACTGTTATTGCTTAACAAGCAGTTAATTATTATTTAAATTTTATTTCAGAAGCTTCTTAATAGCTTAGTATAGTTTAAACTGATGGGTGCAGAATTGATTATGTAGCAACAAAATTTTAAAATTAGAAGATAAATAGGACTTTATCATCTAGATAAGCCACAAAACAGTAATCACACAATGACATAGCCATTCTATAGGAATGAAAAAAGTTAATTTTCAGTTGTTATCAACATTGTCTCACACTTAAACAACGCACTTCAAAATCTGCAGGACCATTTTCATTTTTAAGGGGAGTTTTCCTTTTATTCCTCAATATAGTTGCATTTTGAAGATTATTTTTCTTGCATCTGCTATCCATCTTTCTTTTGATCATTACAAAAGTGTGACCTTGATCAAAATGTAGAGATTGGGCAATTGTTCCAGGAATGTGTAGTTTGAACAGTTAATATTATATTCATCTCTGTAAAAAATCCCAAATCTTTCACGCAAGTGAGGTTGCATAAGCCAAGAAATACATATCCCCACTACTTTCACTTTTATGATTTTGGAAACCATTAAATAGGAAAAAAAAAACAACATTTGAAATGCAGCCAAGTAGTCAAGAAAAGAGGACTCTGTGTCTTTAAGCTGGGGAGAAAAATAAAACCCAATCATTCCAAATGTATTGCTTTAGTCATCTGGTTTCATTCTATTAATGACCTTTAACATCTGCAAAAATATTGTGAGAAGCTAATTTTGTTTGTACTGAGGTGGTGCAGAACAGTTTCTGGCTGTCAGTCTAGGATGTGCTATAAAATAAAATTGTCTTTCTGGGAGTCTGACAAAAACCTACTGTACAGATTCAGTTTATTTACAACAGTATGAAATGAAAAGAAAACAGAATTTTACAACAAGCCAACATTCAGAAAATGAATACTACTTACACATTTATATATATTTTAGTAATAAGTTTTCAAGATATCCACTGAGATTAAGGGATCTATTTTGTATTTTGTGGTATTCCACAAAAATTTTAACCAGGGCAAAATATTTCTCTGCAAATGCTCGTCTCTAGAATTGTAATAACCTATTACCCTGATTTTAAACAGAGCCCTCCTTAAAACCCAGAGTTAGCTCAGGCACAATAGGCCTTTAATTAAACAGAAAGCCTTGCAGAGAAAAAACATCTGTCTCATGTCTTTGTATCACAGTCATAAAAAAAGGTGCAGCATGCTAGAAGGGAAGTAGTGTGAGACTGTTCCGGCAGACGGGGAGCATTTACCTCCTCTGTCTCCTTCTAGTCCAGATAAGACTCAGGGAGGAGACAGAGGAGGGGTTGAAGAAAAATCAAAAATATCTTTGTATTGTTCTCTACCGTAAAAGGGCAAATTGCAACAGGTATCACTGCAGATGGAGGGCTGGAGATTTGTTGGTGCCTAGACACTCCCCCACAAACACACACCCCCACTGCCTTATCCCACCAGTGAGGCTGGGGTCTCCCAGGCAGGCTCAGATCCTGTCCCCATTCAGTCTGCTGAAAGAGAAACATAAGTACTTGGCTGAGTGTAGAAAACTACATATTTGCTGGCCTGGAAGTGAAACACAAACTCACCCACAGGAAAACTCCTTTAATTCACTGGAAAAAAGAGTTAAAGCTAGTGACTTCAAGGTGAAAAGAGTGGTATTCCAGTAACAGTCTTTAAGTCTACCCCACATCAAACGTTTTATCTGAGTTCATATGGTAAAAACACAATTTTTATTTGTTAAGGGACAGATGATCATTAAGACACTCAGATAACTACAACACTCTTTTTTTCTTACTATTTAAAGACGACCATAAAGTGACAGGTTGGGGGCAATCCCAGGCATGAATGAAATCACTGAGAGCCACCTTGTAGGGAAGGTTTTGGGCATTCTTGTGGATGAAAAGCTGGACATGAGCCAATAGTGTGTGCTCAGAGATGAGAAAGTCAGTTGTATCTTGGGCTGCATCAAAAGAAGTGTGGCCAGCATGTCAAGGGGAAGGGATTCTGGCCCTCTACACTGTCCTTGTGAGACCCCACATGGGGTGCTGCATCCAGCTCTGGGGTTCTCAGCACATGAAAGAGGTGGATCTGCTGGAGCAGGTCCAGAGGAGGGCCACAAATATGATCAGGGGGCTGGAGAACACCTCCTACCATAATAGGCTAAGAGAGCTGGGATTGTTCAGCATGGAGAAAAGATGGCTCTGGGGAGGCCTCACTGGACCTTCCAGTACCTTAAGGGGGCTTATAAAAAGGAAGGACATGTACTTTTTAAACAGTCCAATAGTGAAAAGAAAAGGGGCAATGGTTTTAAACAGAAAGAGATGAGGTTTAGAAGAGATGTTAGAAGTAATGCTTTAATCAGACACCCTTCCCAGGAAGTGTTCGAGGCCAGGCTGGATGTGGCCCTGGGCAATCTATCTTGTGAGTGACAACGCTGCCCATGGCAGGGGGATTGGTATTAGATGATCTTAAAGCTTTCTTCCAACACAAACTATTCAATGACATCTTGATGCATTATTTTCTGTAGGGCTGACTAAAGTCTGAGGACATTTATGAACAATATATAATCCTTTTGCCTTTAGATCAGCCCAGTTCTATTCATATTTCCTTAAATTATCCAGAACTAAACAACAAATATTCTTCTCAATTCATAGATTGACCAGAATACTAAATATCAATAAAGGCAAAGAGGTACAGTAAGTTGCATGACTTGGCAAATAGCAATGGCATAGCATAGTATAAAACCAAAACTAGCACTCTGCAAGGTCTGTTTTTCAGTTGAATTTTATTCATCATCTGAATTCCACATTAAATATTAAGTCAAGAACAAATTATGCATTTCTCAGTGCGTAATCTGGGGATTCATGCCTAAAACTATGTTGATGATTTCCTTACACATGACTTTGGAGAAACCTTCACTGGAATCCTGCGTTGTCCACAAGTTTTGGAGAACACTGAAAAGCTTGGTTAGAAAGCAGAAAATAACTGCAAAAATTATTTGATGCCTAGATAAATTGTCTTGTAGTCAATGTTTTTAAAAGTCTGATTTTAAAAAAATAGTAATAATGTGTCGGAACCCACGACATACCTCTATCTAATTTAGGGGACCGGACACCCAGAAATGGAGGTCCAGGAGCCGGGCTGAGTGCCCCGGAGGGCACTGCCTTTGATCTTTGTCCTTGGAGAACTTTGCCAACTCTGAGAGATGAATTACAGGCCACAAGAGTTTAATATAAGCATTGATAGTTAATTTGCACAGGGTGAAATACAGTATATAGAATGTTAGAAGATATGTACATGGGGGTAAAAATACGTCCAGGGAGGTTAAGATGGAGTCTAAAGGGTGTGGTCGCCTTCTCCTTCTTCTTCTCCACTGTCCACCATATTCTTGGTGACGGGAGCACAGATTCATTGGTAGAATAGAGATAAGACAGGAAATTGCATGTCTAGAACAGGTTAGGATTAATTGGTATAAAGTTATAAAAAAAGACGCGTACCATCCTCTGGTTGGGTTTGTAACAGGGTATATAAATTACGGGACGCCCATCCAGGGGGCAGAACCAGGGTACTTCGGCTGCCAGGTGGACCTGTGGCTTTCAGGACACCGCAGCTATAGATAACATTAGAATAAACAACCTCTGCACAGCAGCTTGCGGCCTCTGACTGAGTTTCTGGGCAAAGGCGCTGAACCTGGGATTCTTTACAGCCGTTTCTCTTAAATGTGCAAAGACCAGGATAAGGGTCTGCACAATAATGTGGCCAAAATTTCCTGACAAAGAAATTAATATCGGTGATTTTTCCAAAGTATGCTGTATATAGATGCTTGGACCAAGAGAAATGCTAACCTCGCCATTTATTATGTCATCTACCCATCATCACAGAATTCTGAACAGTCTATTTTTAAGCTATTTTTTCTAAATAGCTTCACCAAAAACATTCCTATACGGCTTATTTCTTTATGATTATATTCAGCAGCTTTACATGGCCTCTACATTATTTTTTGAGGAGGAAGTATGGTGTCTTGTTTACTTTGTAAAAGACAGCTTTCTATGCAGTACTAGTTGAGTTATCTTATTTTTCACCTTCCTAGATCAAAATGTCGCTAATCTTTGGTATGGCAAAACCCTTTGACACAGTAACACTCTGAAAAAATGGAAGATAAGGCCCATGTCTACTAATTAGAGAAGCAGATGCTTTCAATATCCTTGTGTTAGCCTGGCATGGTTTTTCTAGGATATTGAATATAGCGGCTTTTCTAATTAGTACTCTGAGTTGATTATGTAAATTACATGCATCCTATCTTGTTTAAAACAAGTTGTACGGACACATATAATCAACAACTTCAGGGGAAATCATGTTGATCCAAAAGGATAGGTGGCTAGCACATAGAACCTAACACATACTTTTGCTGACTAAAGCAACAAAAGCACGAAACACTGTAGGACATAAAAACATTTACAAAACCCACTAGAGGTTAAAGATGGAAACCTGGAGTTAAGCAAATCAAACATAAATGTTTCTGATGCAGTTCTCAAAATATGTATGGTAAACAAAAGAGACTAAAATTGAAAATACATGGATCAAAATTATTATATCAGAAATAAATCATAATTAATGGGGAAAATAAAGACAATATAGTCTATTTTATTCATTGCATTTTGCTTTGTCAATAATGCCTAGAGAAGGCATGAAGTGAGTGAATTCTATCATCCTTCTCATAGATGTTAAACTGCACCATGGAACTTCATCCCACTGTCATACTGTTTTACACAGTAACTCTGTCCATCCTGTGCTACAGAGAGCCATCCAGATAGCAGCAACACTTCTCTTGGTGACTTTAGTCCTGAAGAAACTACAACACAGAACTGGTTCTTAGTTGTGGGGTTTTTTGTCTACTGTTTAGTGCAAGTCTGACTCGGTGATCTAGTATGCCAGTAGCATGCAGAATACGAACATGAATATGAATAAGAATATGAATAAAATGACACAGTAAAGATGAGGTGTGGATTTTGCTAGGTATAAGAGCAGTTAGCAAGAACCTATGCTATTCTGATTATATTTTCAGGAGGTAAGACTGAAAAGTTAAACTGAGAACCAGAAGCCAATATTCTCTTTACAGTATTGGTTATTCTCTTCTACACATTTTGCATTTTTTATTCTCACACTGCCTTCAGGACTCTAACGTCAATAAAGTAGACAAAGCCTGAATGCATTTCTCTTTTCCATAAGCCATCTGAATTTCTGTCAGTCAAAGGATTTTTCCTTCTAATATTCTCTGTTTTTGAAGGAAATGGGAATAAGGAATTATTAAAAGGCTTATTTACTATGTTATGTTACAAATACTTTGTCTTCTTTTTCTTCTTTTTTATAACATTTAACTTTGCTTAAAATACTTGTAGTGGTAATATTATGTCATGGAACTAAATACTTCCTTCAAATCCTCTGTAACTAAAATTTCAACCTTATTCGATTATTTAGTATTCGTCCTGTAAACATTTTTTAAGCCTCTTTATTCTATCAAAATCAATAAAACAAAACATTGTAAGAACTATACAGAAATCTCATGGACTTCTTGTATTTTCAAAGCTTGATCTTTGCTCCTTCCACCTTGCTTTAGCATAGACATAAACATGTTCTGTTTATGAAACTGTTATGGCTGCCAAAATTACTTTTTTCCCCCAGAAATTATTTTCCAGTTGAAGAACATGCTTTTTATTTTATAGTATTCTAGTCCAGTATCATTTCCTGAATAACTTTATGTTATCTGAGCAATTAGCAAGAAACTGTTCTATAACATCTACCAGTCTGCCAAATATGTACTTGCTTTGCACATTCTCTCAGTGGTTATCTCTAGTAGCTTCCTTTTTGAAGATTCCTTCACAGACTTCTTGACAGAGCTCCCAGGACTTCAAAAAACATATTAATGAGTCAGTATGTAGGCTGAGGAAGACAGTACAACTACTCTTTCTTCATGTAACCTTGCTGGTGGTTTTGGCAGCTCAGATCCATCCAGTTGCAGACAATCATACTGAAACACTAAATGATGGGAGAGAAAAGGCTACAAAAGATAACCCACAGACAAAGGTCGGTGGGGTTGCCTTTTTAGTCATTTCCTTTACTTTGGAAGCAACACACCTACAGAAGCCTGGTTAATGCACAGATGCTTCTTGCAAGGCCTATTAAGAAGCAAAGCTTTGTGGTGATTGCTTGTACCTTGCTTCTCTAAGTGTTAAACGAAGATCATTCTTTGCATAAATTACATGTCACCTGCTTCAGTAATATTAGTTTAAAAACAATGATAAGCATATAAAAAAATGAGGGAATGCATTTTAAATATAACAAAAAAATATAGGGTCAAATATCACACCATCTGAATGCTCAAGGAAGAAAACCTTTCCAAATACATACAGTTAGTCTGTGATCTATATCTATGCCCACAGACTTTAATGTGACTTTATGGACTTAGCCAATTATTTCATCTGTGGTATTTTGTATACTTGTGCTGAATAAGATCACATTCTTAATAAAGAGGTAGGCTGAATGATGAGGCAGGAATCAAATTTTCTATTCCATTGGGACCTGTTGTCTCATCTTTCTAGGCATGTCTCCAGAGGGGCAGCATGAAATTATAAACACCTATTACCAATCAAAAATGACTGCTATATGGCCCATAATGTTCCTGTCCTTAACCCCATCACTTAGTACCACACCAAGATTTGTCTTTGTTCAACCTGGCTGCTCTGCCGCCTGTAGGCAGAGACGTCTCATCCTTTGAACCAGTCATCTCTCCCCATTGCCCCAGGAAGACCCCACAGCAGCAGCAGTCCTGCAGCTGCTGGCTGCCAGCCTGGTGCAGTTTATGATCCCTGCACAGAGCTTCCCTCCCTCTTGGGTCTTGGTTGTGGAGAACATTTCCATGTCTGAGGGTCTACTGTCACCATGAACCATCTCAAAATGTACTGATCCACTGCATGGGAGACATGGGAAATCCTCCAGAATATCCAGAGGATCTTCTGCCCCATCTTTTGTTTCACTGCCATTGGAGAAAAAGTGTTCTCAGCAAAAATGAGGAATAGTTCAAGGAACTGATAAGGAAAAGTAGACCAATTTTTTAAAAAATAAATAAAACAGAAAGCTTACTCTTGTCTTTTGTGAAAAGGGAGGCATGAGGCTTTTCAGAGAGCTGAAAACAGAAAAAGAGAAACACGTATTGATGTTAAATAAATTCACTTGTGATCTGTGTTGGCCCTTTAGCCCCGTTTTTTAGAGACACCTTTTTATCAAAGTTGCAGCTTGGGTAAAGCCTTAGCACCTGGTGTATATGGAGGGGGAAATATGGAGGGTGATAGTTCCACTGCGCCAGGGGGGATTTACACCCTTCTCAGAGTCACTGGGGATGAGCCCCTGAGAGACACAGAATACAGAATGGAGGGTACCTGTAAACCTGTCTAGTTAGGCTTTGCAAATGTTAACTGAATCAACTCTCTCACCCACTCATAACTAAACCAGTTACCAACTTTAAAACGAGGAGAGAGTTTTCCCACAGGTTCAGATGGAAGTGACCATGGGTTGACTACAAGGGGTGTTTCTAGGATCCTTGGGGAAATTTAGCTAAAGAAAACTGTCCTTGTGGGGGCACGTAGCACATATTCTCTCCTGCTTTCTTCTGGAGACACAGCAATAGTTCCAACTTTAAGTTTTCAGTTGTTTTTAAAGTTGTTATGGCGTGGTTATAAAATGGCTTGCAAATGTTCCTATGGATTCTTTTTGACTATGTATTTACCACCCATCCAGTGTCTCCCAAAGGTTCTCTGAAGCTAACAGATCAATCCTGATTTCTTGAGGAAGTACAAAAGTGCAATCCATGCGGTATGACCTTTTGGGAGGGAAAAAGTAACACTTAGATGTGCAGATATGCAGTCCATATAGGTAGTAACATTTTTCGGTATATTAATATTTTTAGGAAGAAGCCTTTTCTTTCAGTCTGGTACAGTAACTAATATTTACAGGAAGATCCAGTAGGGATTGGACAGTTTATTCTTTTTCTTTTTGGGCAGCCATCCAATTATTCAGGCCAAAAGAAAAGAACTTGTTATACTCACAGGCAAACCTGAGGAAACCTGATGTTTAGATGTCAGTTGCAGAGGGTTTTCTTCCAGTGCACCTTGTATGGGGTGGAGACATTCAAGATAAGTGGAAAAATGGAATGGATCAACTCCACAATGCCAATGACTTTTTATAATAAAAACTAGGAGATAAGTGGAAAAAAACTATTAAAACCTGACACAAAACTCAAATTTTACGCTCTTTATCAACTTCCAAGGGGGAGAGGTGGAAAAGAGATGAAAATTTTACTCAATAGTCTGAGAACAGCTGAGTCTGCCCACACGACCTTTGTAACCCTGGGTAACCTTTCAGAGATGAGCTCTTTCTTCCAGTCCCACCTCCACCCTGTAGAGAATATCACTGTAAATCCACTTAGCTCAGTACAAGCCTCATACATTTTTCAGCTACAATTCCAAAGAAGCATATGAGATTTCATATGACTTGCTGTTGTCTGTCATAGGAATAGGATGCTGCAGGTCACAGACCATGATGCATGAGGACAATTCTGCCCATCTAGGCCAAGAAATCCTGGCCATTGTTAAAAGGCCCAAATAACCCACTGTCATAATTTATTTACTATTGGAAAAGGAATAGAAACTTACAAGGGAAAATTTGTAACAAATGTTGAGATTTATCACGGATCCCCTTCACTGATAAATCATCCAAAATTTTTAAAAATAATTAGCTGAGGCCTGTAATCAGTCAGAGTATCTCTCATGGCAGCTGGAGTGGCATGCAAAATGTGTAAGTGAAAGTATCCTCCTGCTGAATAGTATTGGGAAAAGTAAAATGTATGGGTTTTAACTACAGGGATGTGTGAAGAACAGGACAGGATAGGCAGGAAGATTGTTCATGTTCTATTGATAATGTATGCCATAAGAAGGATTTTTCTGTAGGTTCATTTAAAACTATACCTAGTTTGTCTATCAGGATGTTTCCTAGAGACCCAATCAAAAATGTTTATAAATCAAGGGAAGAACCATCACAGGCCTCATAAATAAGAGGTCCAACTCAGAGGGTCATAATGCAATCTATAGTAATACCTAGATTGTCAAAAAGGGAAGACACTTTGGGTACACTGGTAGCTGATGGTACTCAGTTCAAACAGAAGAGTAGACCCTGAGCTGAGCAAAACTTTGATCACTGATCTCAAGGATCAAACTCTTGTAAGGCTAGTCAGTGCTGTTTCCCAGGAGCTGAGCTCTCTTCTGTTTGAACAGAGTGTGACATCACTATAACCTTTTATAAAGCCTATTCCCAGTCTCCTACCAATTTTTTTTCTAAAGAAAGCCACTTCTACTTTTCCCACACCAAATGAAAAATAAAAATATCATTTATTGTAATTTTCTCTTTGTCACATGTGCTTTATTTCCAACAGGCAACTGAGTGTTCAACATTTTAACATTGATAATTTCTGACATTTTAATTATCCATGTTATTAATTCTAATTTTAATGCTTTGATGATGAGTATTTATTATATACAAAGTCATGCTGCTTCATTAGGGACAGGAAAAGAAGAGCCATCTTAGAAAAATCTAGTTGTTAACACACTTTCTGAGAAATTTTGTTCAATTCCCAGTAGCAAAACAGTGAAAGGAGGGATTTGAGGGATGTATATTGGACATTACCTCCTTCTGTGTGTTCTTCAAAGGTAAAGACACCTTTCCTGTCATCAGCATGATAAGCATAGCTCTGAGTGACAGAAATGTAGTGGATTTTATAGCGAGAAATATTGGTGCCTGTGGACTTCTGATGATCTAAGTTTAGACTTGCTGGTAGTGAGGTGTCTAAGCACCTTGATGGATTTAGTCCTTGATCATGGAGATAACATTCTCCTGGCACAGTGCAGTGTCATGCAAGGATATCCAAATGAACTCTGAGGCAAGAAGCAGAACAGCACCCTTAATATGGTACTCCTTTTTCTCCTCCAGGTATGAATCTACACATAGTAGTGTTAGTCTAATAACTGTAATAAGCTGCTCAACAAGATCCTAAATCTACAGCAGATTCATCCTTGAAGCTGTGAAATTTGGGGCATATGGAAGTAGTACAAATGGTTTACAATCGATTCTCCATGAACAAGAATAAATTCTGTGCCAGTGTAGGCAGATGCACCCCTGGGGAAAGATGTGGGAAATACCCTTTTGTAGTACGAAGAAACACTTTTATTTCCAAATGTCAGTTGTTTATTTAGTGGGTGCAAAGTCAGAAAACAGCTGGGCACATAAGTCACTGGGTAAAGTGCAAGCAAGGTACTGAAATAATCGTAGGGGTGTTCAAGTGTCTTCAAAATTCAACTCCACACTATGAATACAATACATGAAAATACATGGCCCTAACTTATTAAAATCTTGTGCCCATAAAGTGGAAGCTGCTTCCATGTCCAGTAGAGTCCTTGGGACTGCACCCAAGGTGGCCTCTAGCAGGACATGGGCTCAGACTGAGACAGATAGTATTTCTTTACAGCAACCCCTTTCTTGCTTTTCTCAAAGGTTGTTATATCTTTGTTCGGTTTATGTTTTTCTACAGTATGTGCCAGAGTAAGGCCAACAGTGTTTTTCCAAATGCTGCAAGTAATGGATTTCTCCCTTTATTTCAGGAATATGTTTCATCAGCTCTAGTTCCACTGTCTGGTTTGCAATTAATATGATTTTTCAAACCACAGGATTTTTCCAAGTAAGAACCAGATAAGGTGGACAACCTGTAAGTTTTAGTTATTATACAGGTTTTTCCTATGTTCTCTAATATTTCATATTCTGAAAATAGTCTGATAGTCTAGTGTTAAAGAAATTAATAACTTGCCCTTCTATTATGCTGCCTCTGAGGCTATCTCAAAATCAATATCAAATCAACACATACAGCTTAATATTAGAAACAAAATACTGCTTTTCTATGAGTTTGGAATCTCAACAGCAGGAAAACAAGGTAGGTAAGTTTCCTCCTAATTTAGGTATTGCAAATATACAAAACATATTTATTAACTAGTTAATCTAATTTATGCACTTCAAAAACAAAGGTGAAACATACATAGAAAAGAATCGAGGAACTTGCTGTTGAAGACCTTCGTCAGGAAAAAAAGTCCAGAATAAACCCCAGTCAACCCAACTGCTAGTTGGGTAGTTTAAATTAGAAGACATTTACCTTGGATGTGCAGTGAGCAGAAACAGACTTGGATATTTTGATGTGCTGTAGTTTAACCTGGATTTGAGTTTCCAGTAAATGTAATAGGCCAAGAGGTTTCACATCCATTGACCTATCTCTGATGGCAGCCAAAAGTGATGGTTGTAAAAGGACCTGTATGATAGAAATTCACAGTGCTATTCAAATCTCCCATGGACGAATATCTTCTTCACAGCTATGACAGGTGGTGTCGGTAGTCTTTGCAGATGCATCAAAGACTTAATGATATGGAAGCTACACCATTGTGGTGCTCTGATGCGCTGGCTAATGAGAAATCTCTGTTGGAGCTTGAAACTAAGTGAGTCTTTAACAGGAAAAGCAACAAACTGAGAGCTTGAAAGGCAAAGTGAAAGAAACATGTCTGCTCTCCTTTTTTTGCTAATGAAAGCTCTGACTCACTAGTAAGACTGTGCCAGTAAAGCACTGCATAGAGCATCACCTCTAGATAGACAGCACTGAAAACTGGATCTCTTTACAGTTAATCTTTTCTCCAGGGTGGAGACATGATAAATTTTGAGTAGTCCCTGGACAGTGTACTCTGAAGCTCACTCCAGACCATTTTCAAATGCCAATTTGGATCATCACAATGGAACAGTTTGTTAGAAATTATCTAATGAAAATGCCATGAAAATGAAGGCTTCTTACATATACAGAAGTGGAAAGTCAAAATATAAGGATTTCCAAAATATTATTCATTTTAAAAATAATTTGTATTTGTCTATATAAGAATTTCAGAAGCAAATATTTTACTTAATGTTTTTCCAAAATGTTTGATGTTTCACTTTTTTCTTTAAAAATTAATTGCAGTGTAGTATCAAGCAAGTGCACAGCAGCATAAGTGCACAATTGTGAATTTGTTTTTTGAATTTATGTGTGTTTGGTTTATAAGTATTCTGTTTTGGAATAAAACCAGAAAAAGTTGTTCTTGGAAATGCTAAAGCAGTGTAGTGGTTTGGTTCAAAATGCGCATTACTTACTTATTTTCCTTCTGTGAGATAAGAACCAGGAGAAAAGCAAAGCAGGCACAAAACTTAAACCTTAAAAGCATAAAGAAGTTTATTAACAGAACTAAAAGGCAGGGGAAAAAAAAGTTAGACTAAACCCTCAGAACACTTCTCCTCCCCCCACCTTCTTCCCTCCTCCCACCGACAACGTGAAAAAACAACCCTCAAGGTTTTCCAGAGTCAGTTTACCATCTCTATAATAACCTTTCTCAGTCCACTTAGGGAGAGGAGTCTCTCTTGCTCATGCTATGGAGACATCTCCACACGAAAACAGTTAAACAGTTCTCTTGTGGCTCAGTGTCACAGCAAGGCTGCCCGGAATGGTTTCTCCTTGCCTGTGAAAGTCCCTTCCCTCAACTTGCAGCTTTCCCCACAACTGCTTGAGGGTTTCATCTTTAGCTAATGGGGTACCATTTTAAGGATGAGCTGTTCAGAAACAAAAGTTCTCTTTACCCATCTGTGGGTGCATATTCATCTCTAGGAACAGAGGCCCTCCTCTTCTCCAGCAGCGAGAGGGTCCTCATCTCCTTCAAAACAAAAGTTCTTTTCACCTGTCTGTAGGTGCATCTTTATCTCTAGGCACAGAGGCCCCCTTCTTCTCAGGCAGCAAGAGGGTCCTCATCACCTTCAACTGAAAAGGCACAGAGGCCTTCCTCTGGGAGCGAGAGAGTCTACATCACTTTCAACTCTCTCTGTTAAAACTTCTCAATAAATCACAGCTACTTCAGTAGTTGCTTAATGCAGCACAGGTACTTCTACCCATGGTTGCGGTTTGAACGCTCTGTCCCCCCCCCATGCTTCATGAAATTACAACGGGTACACTGATATATATTACAGTCCATCACCACAGCCTTACAAGAGAATTTCAGCTTCCAGGAGAAGCATCTCCTCTTTCTCCTCTCTCAGGGTTTCAGCTCCTCCTTCTTCGCTGACTTTGGTGTCTCTGTGCTGTTTATTTCACGTGCCTTCATCTGTCCTTTTCCTCTGACTCGGGAGAGGATTGATGTCTGCAGGCTTCATCTGTTCTGGAGAAATCTTACAGCACTAAAAGAGTTAATCTCACCCGGCCTTGCAGCTGGAATTCGCTTATCTCTCCTTGCCGGGCAGCAGCAGTGGGTGAGGGGGGGCATGGCCCGTCCGGAGCAGCTGAGGGGGCCTGGCCCACCCAAAGCAGGGCTGGGGCCGGAGCAGGGCTGGGGGGGCCGGGCCGGGCCGCAGATGGAACAGGGCCGGTTCCAGGGTGGGCTCCTGGCCAGCCCGGCCGGGCCGAGCAGGGCCCGGCCCCGCTGGGCTGTGCCCCGGGCCTCCCCCAGTTACCTGTCCGAAAGCCGGAAGTCCAAGAGGGCTTCCCGGGCTCTGTTCATTCTTAAATGTGTATCACAGAGGCGTACCAAGCTTCTTAAGTGGCTTAAAGAAGTTGTCAATATTCCAACTAGCCAGTTGATTGGTTAGGTCAGGTCTAGAGGAAACTGTAAGCACCTCTGTGCAAAAAAAATCACTTCCGAGGCTGAAGGAGTCTTCCTCAAAAACTCAAACTATGCTAACCCATGACAAGCAGTCTATTCCCTACACAGAAAGCTGAACTAAAACTTAAAATGTTTGGTCTCTGTTCATTTAATGAATGAACTCTTAAATTTAAGGAGGCGTAGATGTGTGATCTCAAGGACCAATGTTTCACACTTTTTTCCTTATTTTTAACATCTTCTTCTTTGTATCTATAAAATATTGCTACTTATAGTTCTCTAACTAGCCCACTGAAGTTTAATAGCATATAGAATAATAGAATCATGGAATCAATAAGGTTGGAAAAGTTCTTTAAGTTCATCCAGTTCAACCACTATGTTCACCACTAAAACATGTCCCCCCATAAATGTTTTCTGAACACATAACCTTTACGTGGATATTTCTTATAAATATATGTAGATATATACTTCTTCAAGAAGAAGTATGTTCTGTAAGTACAAGAGGATTCTAAAGGATTGACTGCAGAACCTTTTAAGTTTATGTAGAAGACTACTGATATGTCTGTATCCAGTAAAGAATGCCTCAGCTCAAAATTGTGATCTGAAAAAAATCTCAGTAAGCTACCCCCTGATATCAGGGTTGCCTAATCTTTCATTTAAATTTCCCTTGCAACCAGGCCATCAAACCTGCCTTACACTGAATAGTTCTATATCTAGAATACTCCTGTTTTAGACACCGGAGATTTCTCTAAGTGTCCTGAAAGTCTTCACTCAGGAAGTATTTTCAGATAAGGAGAGATAAGCCCAAAACATGATTTCCTGGTCAGTTTTGGTTTTGCTGCTTCCCATAGCACAGGACGCATCTAAATTTCAGCCTTTCAGCCTTGTTTAGCGTGGCTTACATCTGAATTCTCCACTTGGAGCACACTTTAAGTCTATCCCACCACTCACCCAGGGTAAAATTACACCCTTCTACCATGGCTCGATATCCCAACAGATGTCTCAGTTATGAAAAGATACTTTTTTCAGTGTGTAGGTGTGCACTACAAGATACAGAAGAGAGCATTTCTTCTGAGGTCGACCCTTACAGAAAAAGCCCTGCTCATACTACAACAAATTTGTGATTTAACGTACTGCAGATCCATCTTCCTCAAGAACATGGTTCCCTTGAAGTTATAGGTCCAGAGCATTCAGACACTGTGAATGACACTCCAGCTAAAAAACACAGTCATGATGTGTCAAAAGCCAACTCACAATGCTGCTGTAGCAAAAAAGGGGCTTCAAATGAACTTGTGTTATTGAGAATGGGATTCCTTGGAGCTTATTCTTGCACAGTATTAAGTCTAAAATGCTTGTTTTTCCTGATAGCTGCAACACCGAGGAATCTTTCTGCTGATATGTAGGACTGTTAGGTCCTATTACTAGCTTATTGAAATGAAACTGTTGATAACATAAAGCCTTAAATATGAAACCAATACAGGGTGACCTAAAGCCAGGATGACTCCATTGTGTTGCCAAAAATCACGTTCCAGCAAGGCCTGTCACATGTTTGGCATGGGAATGAAGAAGACAATAACAATTTAATATCTAGAATTGTGGTACTGATCATAGAGTGGTAGAAAGGCCTGGGCTGAAAGATACTTTAAAGGTTGTACAGTTCCAACCCCCCTGCCATGGACAGGGACAACCTTTCACTAGACCAGGTTGCTCAGAGTCTTATCCAACCTGGCCTTGAACACTGCCAGGGATGGGTCATCCACAATTTCTCTGAAAAATCTGTTCCAGTGCCTCACTGCCTTCACACTAAAGAATTTCTTCCTAATATCTAATCCAAACCACTCTCTTTCAGTTTCCATTCCAGCTTGTCTTGTAAATACCCTTTCAAACAGTCCCTCTTCATCTGTCTTGTAGACCCCCTTCAGGAACTGGAAGGTCCCCATTAGGTCGCCCTGCAGCCTTCTATTCTCCAGCCTGAACAATCCCAGCTCCCTTAGCCCTTCCTTGTAGAAGAGGTGCTCCATCCCTCCAATCAAATTTGTGGCCTCCTCTGGCCTTGCTCCAACAGGTCAATGTCCTTCCTGTGCTAGAGCCCCCAAAGCTGAATGCTATAAAAGGTTATTGCACTGCTTTAAGGAGAGAAGATAATTAGTTCATCATGATCCTATCTCTTCCACTGAAGAGAAGAACACCCAGGAAGATCCCAAAGTCTGACTACCCAAAATATAAAATTACAGATCTCTGAGATGACTACGTTAGAGAAGGACTTGCTGATATTAAACTAATGGGTCATAGGCCTGTAAGCATTTTGTTACTTTCCAGAGGGTGATCTACCACCTAGTTCAGTAACAAATAGATGGCTGGAAAATGGTCTGTGCTTGGTTATGTATACATAAAAGCTCATTTTCTACCAGGAACTTGGTCGTAACGTCAAATGGCATTATAGCTCTGATGGTTATGCTTCTTGCCCTACCCTGCCTTTTGTATCAACAAAACCAATTGATATATCAAGGCCACCTTATGCAACCTGTCTTTAAAACAGTCAAAGATTAAAAAACAAAGGCTGATCCTGGACCAAAAAGCAACAAATAAAATTAAAAAAAAAAAAAAAGCTAGAGCAAAAACTTAATGGATGTGTGGAGAAGTTTTAGTGAATACTTTTAGAATACTTTACAAATAATATTTTAAAGTTTATAATTTTGAGGAAAGAAAATGCATAAGCTAGTCATTGACAAGCGCAGAAGCTGTAAAGAATATTTCATTCTGCTAGACAAGTCTGAGAACCATTTTAGGTGAGGGTTAGTGTAAGAAAAAAGTAGGTTTAAGTTTAGATATAATTGATACTGAGGTTGATTGGTAAATCAAGTTCCCATGGCAGGCATCTTTGTATTAAAGCTGATTCATACTAAGAATTAGATAATGGAAGAAGGGTTCTGCACTGAAGATGTATTTACTGACCATATTTTCAGGTGTATTAGGACTTCTTTGCAACTTTCTATCCGAGGCTTGTGTTAGAGTTATCTGTAGCAGGTTAATGTAAAATTAACTTGTTTCCTGTATTATCATCATTTTTTGATAATTTTGCTTGAATTTGACTTTGCTAATAATTTCAATAATAAAAATTCAAGATTTCCCCTCTGTCACAAAGTTTGTCTTACAGTCTTTTTCCCACATGTCCACCTGTGTTCTGACCCCAAGTTCCACCTTTGTCCAGGAAACAAATCTTTATGCCGGCTGGAGTTAACAAAATGTTTTCAACACGATGACTCAACAGAAACTGCCTAATTCATACATATTTTATACTCTGGATAGAAGAATAACACAACAAAGCAGCTCAGCTTCTATAAAAAGTGTTTGAGGACCTAATTTTCCCATTTGATAGTCCAGTTTTATGCCAGTAGAATTTCCGTAGCGTACAACATGAGTGATACCATGGTGAATCAGTCTCTGAGATTATGTACTCTGTGTGCAGATGCACTGCCTGGGAGCTCTTCTATTTTCAAAACTTTTTATAATCAGGTTACCTAAGACTGTAAGACACAACATTTGTAATATTTCCAGCAACCTACACATGCACAAAGAGAGAGAAAAAAGCCACAAAGCACCAATAGCACTGATGCACTGCCTCAACCTTTTGAATATGTGATGTTTTGCTTAGTGACTCTATTTTCCACAGGGTCTTAAACTATATAAAACAAGTAAGCATCCAGTATAATCAGAGAAGTAGATCTTCAATTAATGGGAATTACCTGCAAGAAGCAAAGTAGATTTTTTTTCCTCCTTTTTCAGCTGAAGGAAAGCTTAAGCATTTAGCAAAAAAAAAAAAAGCTATCTTTCATCCCAATCCTGATGATAATGGGGCAGAAGAGGGTAGATAACAAGCTTAGCTTTGCAAAAAGAAGAAACAGTCCCCTTTTTTTTAAGATATTAATTTCATTCTTCCATTTACAAATATTTCATAGTAGAAACACTCACCCTTATGCAAGGATTAGGAGTATTATATGTATACTATGATAAAAAATTAATTAGTAAGGAAAGCCTCTCTGCCTGCAGGCAAGAACTGATAGGAATCAGTGGCTGGCTCCTACCTACACCTTTCAGCTGACATTGATATGCTAAGAGCTAGCCTAAATGTTAAATATTTGTCTCTTGGCTCTGTTTTACCTCATTCAACTTGTTTTTTTCTTTATTACATGGAAATCAATGTTTACAGAAGTGGGATTTATTTTTTGTTTGTTTTAATTTACAGTACTTTCACTTTTTAAATGGCTGTCAGACGTAGGTGACTTACAGAGCAAAGACAGAACAGTGTGCTAGAGAAGACTTGGAAGCTAAAGGGAATGGGGTTTTGTTCTCTTCTGAAGTGCATAACGACTGCTGAAATTCTGATATCTCATTCTTGTGAAAAATTGCAATAGTCACCAGAAATGGTGCATATATAGTAGAGCAATCAAGTGACGCCAAAAAGTGACAACCTTCTTCCCTGGAGTGAATCAAGGATAACAACTAGAAATTACAACAACTTTTTAAGAAAAAAAGGAGAATTCCAGACATCATCTGGAAAGAAAACCTGACACAGAAAAGCAGGCAGGAGGACAGAAGGAAGGCAAGCATAGCCTAAGCTCTTGTAAAACTGAGTTAGCTTGTAGGGGCTTGCAGTCTATCCATCAGCCAGACACTCAATCATGTATCTGAATGAGGCAAAAATCTGTAGCCAAACATTTCACTGAAATGCCAAAAACAGCACTTACCTGAAATGTATATGCAGAGGTTTTTGTTTCACTAGTTGCATTCCAGAGCTGCAGTTCAGCTGTTCTTAAGTTTAGTGGTTGTATTGACACAGAGAAGTGGTTATAGGGTAATATTTTTGAGGCAATCAGAAGAATGGTACCTCTGTGAAGTTTCAAATGTGAAATTTAAGATACAGGGATTTTTACCTGGCCTGAAAATGACAAGAAATTAAAAATATTTTCATCAATCAGGATTAAATACATTTAAAAATTAACATATGCTTGCCAACAGAATTTGTTTAAGAGGTAAATCTTGCTATAGCATCAGAGTGGAAATATGTTTCAGACAGCATCTGGTCTTTAAATTGATTCAATCATGGGAAAAAAACCAACTGGTTTTGCAAAAGCAGTGGCTTATCTGATCTGTGATAGAAAAAATACTGCCACAATATTTAACATGATCTTGCGTAAGAAGCTTTTAATTGTAACATGATGAAATAATTGCCATTAAACAGAGGAGTTTATGGCACTCAGGAATTTTGCCATAACTTGTAGAAACACAAGCATTTGGGAAACACAGGGTCAAAAAACCCTCTCTGCCTCAATTCTCATTGCAACCCATTTCTCCCCCTTACTGCTATTAGCCTTTCATAATGTAAAACATTTCATTTCCAACAGATAATACTTTCAGTCGAAAGGTAATTTTTGAAGTCTATTACTTGCATTCTTAGTGAAGAGCACAATGTAGCATTTTGTTCTAATATGCCATTGAAATTGTTTGAGTAGACACACCATGGAATCAAATACAAAATGTCAAAATGGTTCCCATTAACTATGCACATTTGCACTGCTTCAGTTAATGGGCATGTTTTTGTTCTTCTCCTTCATCTTTGCATCTATAAGACGAAATGATTCAGTTAATGTAACTGAAAAGTACATTGAAAAGGTAGAGCAAATTACAAAAGCATCAAACCACAATTCCACCCACGTACTTTATTTTATAATGAAGTTTAATAATGACTAAAATTGCTTTCAGATTTAAACATCAGTCATTTCTGCAATTGTGGTTAATGTGAAAAATCTCACCCACAGTAATGTTTTAGGAAAACATCATAGAAATGTACATTATATTTTACACTGAAATGTCATAATGAAATCTTAACTAGATATCACTGAAATATATAGTACGTTAAAAGTAATTTGCCACTATGGGCAGGACTGAAACAGGGACTGTGTCCCCATCAGCATGATAACAGGTATGGAAAGTTCTTTTATATTATAAAAGCTCTATTGTGCTTCAGCACCATTATGGTGAGAGAGTCTTTGATACTATCTTTGATAGTAGGTATCATCTAAAATACTTCTATAATACCTAAATTACTTGTTTTGTACTGATAGTGTCATAAAATAGTGCTTTATGAGAGTGAGCATCAATGAGAATATTATTTCCTCAGAAGGACACAAAATGGATTAATCTTCATTTTGAAACAGAAATAAGATAATTTTGAATGGTTGCCTTTCCTAGCCCTGCCTTGTGAGGCTGCAATATGCCACCAAATCCTTATGCCCTGAGTGGACCATGTGTAGGAGCAGGATCCTTGGGAAGGTCACTGGGCTGCTTCCAGCACCCGGGCAAGTGTTTCAGCAGCACCAACTGGCTTCACAATTATAGAGGTTCCTGCTGCAAAGAGCAAAACAGGGGAGGAGAAATGTTCTCACACAGCTCTGTGCCTCGTTCAGATAGGGCTAAGCATTGTCCTTCTCTGGCTGAATGAATTTTTAGACGTTGAAATTTAATTTGGGTCAAAGTTGGATTAACTGCCATGGAAACTGTATTTAAGCCTCTCTTAAAAGAAAAAAAAAAAAAAGAAAAAAAGGAAAAAAAAAAAAAAGAAACCCTATGCTCTGAATATTCAGGTTCTCTTAGTGAGTGAATGAATGAGCTCTCCCGATAATTAAATTTAAAGCCAGCCCTGCACAGCACCACTCTAAGAAGCTGTGGGTGAGGAGAGGCAGCCCAGGCTAAGGGCTAGGAGGGAGAGGCGGCTGTTGCTGTGCCCCTGCCCTGGCAGCTGTCTGCCCCTGTTCTCTCACCCCTTCCTCACCCAATTACAAGTTAAATCCTGCACTTCTTGGGATTTGGGGTTTCCTCCTCGAGGTTAAATTTTCTGGCAGTGGTCACCAGATGGCAGTATGATATCATCAACCCCTCTTCCCCATGGACCCCCTCAAATCATGGAGGAGAAAAAAGGGGTTCAAATGGTCCATGGCATCCTACATATAAATTTAGATACAGTTAATCTCACAGCTGAGCTAGAGAAGAGCCAGTTTTTTTCCAAGATTGAGCAAGTGCTGCTTCCACTAAATTTGATGGTCAATGTGTTGCTAAATATCAGAAAGAAAATAAATAATTCATTCTACCTTGATTTATTTACAGTATATATTACTTCTGCAGAACATAACTTTCTTTAGAACCCTAAGCACCTGAATTTTGGGTGACCTAAGGAACCAAACACTCGATTATCTTGTCAGCTGTCTGCTCAGACTCAGTCCCCATGCTCTTCAAGTCCAAGTTTTTTATAATGGACTTTTTTTCTTTTCCAGTAGGCTGTGTGGTTAACTTCCTCAATAAATTAAAATGTACATAGTTCAGATGTGCATAAACACTGTGTGAGTCATACACAGAGTCTGAGATGATGATGCAGTATCCTCTGGGGCCATGTTGCAACACAAAATATGTGCTCTCCCCTCTTAGACACATGCACACAAAATATGTGCTCTCCCGTGTTAGACACATGGACACAACCTGCAGTTAGTTTGTAAACCCTTCCTTTCTGCCTGTGCCTCAGTGCAGTTTCAAAATTCTGTAAGCAATAAAAACCACAGAGGTTCTTTCTATATGTGACAAACATCAGATTTAAAGCCCTCTGCTTATTCAATTGAATGTCAGTTTTAATGGAAGTGTCTGGGACTGCAAAAGCAAAGTAAAAAGACAAGCAGTCAGATGGCCTGCAATCCTCCTCATGTGATTCCTCCAACACCATCACTATGGAGATATAAGTAGATCATCTGCTGCCAGTGATATTGGACCATCAATACTGATGTTGATGCTTCTGTTGTGCAGGTCTATGTTTTTTTGCTGGCCAGGCAATGATCAAAAAATTACAAGACCACCATTTCCAACACATCATGCCTTGTATGCTTCCTTAAACCCTGTGGACATAGGTTGCAAAGATGGGTAGGCATTACCTAAATTATCTGCAATACTTTGGTTTGTGAATCCTATCCTTTAAAATGTTGTTTTTCCCTCTGCGCAGAAGAATGTGACACCTTGCTCTCTAATTATCTGGATTAATTCTCCAAGCTATGGCCTAGTTCTATTAAGTCATACCCACAAGATTTTGTCTGTACACAGGCACAGAAAATAAGACACTGCTAGTTACTCAGTTCTCACTGTATCCTGGAAAAATTCCTTGACACTGCAATATATGGGTCACAGCTATTGTACTCAGGTCACTGGTTTTGTATACTGCTATAATAACTAAAGATACTCTATTCAGGGCTCAGCACCACATGATGAAAACTGGCCTGGGCTGCTATCAGCTCATCCTGCTCCCCCCAGGGAGTTTGTGTCAGTTAGAAAGGTGTTATTCCATAAAAGAAAAGGAAGTAATTTGTTTTTCTAAGAAGTTTAAAGGTCAAGAGGGAAAATTCAAATGTAAAACCTCTTATCACCATCCCCTTACTAGATGCAAACTACTGCTATGTACAGGTGAGAGAAGAAATAATAATGAGTGAAAGTAACCCCTTTTGCAGTGGGTGGTACCTCAGGTTCCAGTTACTGAATTACAGGACAGACCAAGATTCAGATATGCCATATACCCTACGCAAAAAAAACCCCAAAACTAGGTCTCCATTTCCAGAAATATGTTTTGAGTAATGTCTAATCTATCATATATTACTAATAAGAGACTGACATTTGCCCATATCTAACTCAGTATCACAACACAGCTGATATCATCACATTAAAAATAAGGGTAAAATTGATTGTCGTTAATGCCCCTGAGTCAAACCATTTATTATTTACTTATTGAGCAAATCTATACAGAACAAGACACTTGTCTTTGCCCTGAGGAGCTTAGTATATGTTCAGCTGGAAAAGCAAGTAGTAGATCTAGGCATTATTAAAACCTATTCCCTGCTACAACATGAAACAATTAAGAAAAGCTGGATTCAAGCTAAAGGTACTGCTGACTTATTCTTTTAATGCAGTGATGCTTAGGAATCTATGTGAGTTTGTTTGGGTTCTTTTTCTCTGGTGTACTTACTGGAGCTTTGCCTTCTTATCTTCACAGTAGAGTAAAAACGGCAGAAAAAGAGAGGCAAGTGTAGTAGGATTTCTCTCTTTGATCCTGACCAACAGCTGAAATGTGACTGCGCATTTCCTTTGGAATTATCTGATTTGTTTTTTTAGTGGATGAATAAGAGCTCTGCTAGATAGGGCTGGAGATAGGTGTTTTAAGAGGGACATGAGCAAAGAAAAGGTAATATTTTCATGCATAAATCTGAGGAAACACTTCATTAGTGATCAGTATAAATAAAAATGCACAAAGGGGAGAAGAATAAAAATGTGTATGTACACCTAAATGTGAAGATGGAGATGGAGAGAAGCAGAGAACTGGTGACACAGGCACACAGCAGTGCAGCAGTGAAAAGGGGACCTAGGCCATCTGTAATAAACAGGAGCAGTGGGAAGATGTGGAGAGGAACACGGCTTCATGGTGGAGAGTGGATGAACCAGAAAAAAATTCCCCTCTTGCCATTCATTAAATCTATTTGGCTGCATTAGGTTTTTGTGCAAATGTTGTGCTGTCAGAGAGTATGTTAAACCCCTGTCCCCCCCATATGTTTATAGAAGATCCACAGAGCATTTTTATGGTTGTGAAAGGTATTTGTCAATGCATATTTTTGCAGTGCTTTGTAAGCACATCTCAATATAAGGAGCAAGAATCCTTCTGTATCTAAGGGCAGTCCCTTGCAAAGGTGAATAGAAAGTTCTCATCTAACACACCACACATGCAGGCACAATCCACCTTTTGGAGCCCAGGCAGACTTTACACTCCTGGGTGCTTCTTAGTCTTCAAAGATTGGGCATGGAAATCAGTTAAAGTGCAGAAAGGGATCTATTTTAACACACATCAATCAATCTCATTTGCTGTTTGGAGTCTGTACATGGATTTTTCATGTTATTTCTTGGCTGTTAAAGTTGATGCCAGAGTGAAGGCATTTGTTTTTCTAACACAATGTTCTATATGCGTGAAAGAGGACTTCAAAAGTGGCACAAAGCTCCTGCTGTCAGAACAAAATCATAACTTTGCTGATGACGTAGAAGAGAATGACAGACATCAGTTGCTAGAAGATTCCATTGTTAGTCCTCTATATCAAATGAAAATCAAATTTGAAGAGTTCAAAGCCTTCAAAACATCCCATTATTCTATTTTTAAATGGAAATTAGATGACATCTGCAAAAGTAAGTGGTTTTGGGTTTTTCCTGGGTTTTTCCCTGACTCATTCACAGCAAATGAAGCACATGCACACAGACAAACAATTATAAAACCTAAAACAGAGAAAAAAACAAAAAACCTACAGCATGGGAAGTGACTCTTCATTTTAGCTTAGGTGGTTAGGTGACATACTCAAAATCTAGTGACATCGAACACACTAAACAAACATTTTTCTTCTGGATTTTGGTGTTGGTGATTGTAAAAATATTATTTGAAATATTAGAATAGTGAAAAACCTGACAGGATGTATAATGTGCTACACGAACATTAAAAAAAAGATTAATAAGCCAGGACATATGCTCCAGTCCTTTTTAATGCAACCTAATTACATATGGAATTTAAAAGAACTGTAAATTTAGAGGATGCAAATATTTTGGTTTTTTCTTTCTCTTTTTTTTTATGCTTTTCCGGAACTCTTGAATATGTCTATATGATTCTCTACAATTTGCCTTTGATTCTCATCTCTCTGGAGCAATTCTCCTATCAGGCAAGGTTTCCTTGTGATTGGCAAAAGTTTTTCTCTCAAGTTACTTTAAAATGCCACTAATGATATATTAAAGATTCTCCTTGACAGGAGATTGTAAGAGATGTCATTGTCATATGGCTACAGGGGCATTCATATCCACTCCTGGGCAACTGTGGTAGGTGTTTTAAGAAGAGCATCTGCTAAGTATACCTCTACACCAACTTATAAAGACCAGAAAAAAATATATATGTATATACGAAACAGGAGAGCTGACTCAGAGTCTGCAAACCTGCCTGGTTAAAGAGCAAATTTTACAAGCGTTATTTTTTATATATAAATGGCTATTGAAATAGTAGTTATGCTCCTTGCTCTACTAATATTGACCATCCAGTGCAGGAAATCTGGTTGAACATAATCATAAAGTAGAGAAAAAGCCTTGAAGTAATGGGGAAGAGATAAAAAACAAATTACACCTGTGTAGTGCAGTCAAAAAAAATCACTAATGGACATCCTTCTTACAATACAGATTTTGTGAAATGGTGGCAATACCCCTATCATTTATGATTTCCTGAAGAATGGACACCTATTTATAAATGAATGACTCTGTAATAACTCGGTGACACCTTCATAAATCTCACCAATGTAGAGCAGTGCATGACACATCTGATGAGAAATGTGTTTACTCCTTTTGGCTTAAAAATAAAAAAACACAATAGAACAAGTTCATTGGCAGGTTCAGGTGGCCACTTAGTGTATAATAGAATCAGGAAATGAAAGTGCCCTGTGGCACAGAGAAAAACACCACTGGTATCCCTTTTTAGAGAACATCAACAAGCATGTTACTGTAGCTTCAGATGTTTTATTTTTATTTTCAGCATTTAAATACCAGCAAATGTAACTCTTTACCATCAACTAAATATTTATTCACTTCTTCTGCTTGTTATTTCTTCATTAACAAGGCTTTTCCTGCTGTGCAGTGGAATATGCGAGTAACTTTGCAAATGTCAGAAGCACTCAATTTGGATCAACTGGAGCAAGTGATAACAAGACTCATAATCAAGTGGAAGTACAATAGTGGCACATTTCAAGCTGAGAAATAATAGATCGATTCGGAAGGCTCTTTCTCATGGGATAATACCTCCATTTGTTCTTATTTTGAAATTTGTTTTTATTCACTATCTCAATGGAACAATATATTTTTCTTTTAGCATCTTATTTGGAGGCAGCAAGTCAAATTACATTAGACCACTAATTGTCGTTTTATAAAACAAATGTTGTATTTTAATAAAGATAAACATAAACTGATGCAGGGTTTAAAAGCTTTGGATTCAGTTCTAACTTACACTTCTTACATGTCTGTGTTATAGTGGCAGGGACTTTTAACAGCACAGTGAAAATTATTGTGTATCCTGCTTGACAAGACCACTGCTGAAGTTTATTCTTGCAGCAAGGCAGGATCACGGAACCAAGCTAAAGAGAGCTCTTGTGAAAACTGAGCTTTTAAATTTGAAAATGCACATTTTTTTACCTTATAATATAATCTATAAAATTGTTACAACTGCATAATTTAGTAAGAAATTCTAAAATATTTACCTTTCGTCAGCCTAATCTCTGGATTTCTAGCCTGTGGCAACAATAAAATGTCATTAGAGTAATTTCATTGATACTGCTTACTGTTCTCTCTAGATCCTTTTACAGTGCATTGACAGGTTAATATTAAAGTCTGTTTCCATTATTTTTCAAAGAGATTAACAGTTGAATATTGTCTCAAAGTTATAACTCAGGGGTCTTTCTCCATTTCCTGTTTGCTAATCAGTCTGTGGCTTCTGAGTCATTCTTTTATTTAAAACTGAAATGAATTAGATGTATTCTATTGTTCTTTCTCAATGGGAAAAAAAAGACCTTTTATAAATTTTATTAAACATAATGGTCTTTATCCAGTAAGCCATTTTACAGAACTCTGCAGGTTTCAGCATGATTATTCGTATGATTAGAGGCTATGAGATTGGGTCTCTCTTCGGCCGATGTATATTTTTATGTTCGTTGACCAAAGAGATGATTTAACATAATTTCCACTCAAAAACCTTCCTTATGGGATAAAACAATGCCCTTGGCTTTAGGTGCCTGTTACATCCCAGGCAGATGAGTAGGTCCCTTGAGACCTGACAAAGGGACAGGAACAGGATCCATTGGGCAGAAGTTTGGTACAGCAAGATCAGGTTTAGATTCAGAGTCACCCTTTAAGAGGAAGACTTCCCTTTTTCATAGCTTGCTAGCTGACTTAGGCACCTGAGTTGTGGGGGGAAAAATTCCCTTCATTTCAATATAGCACTAGATATTGAACCCTTAGCTACTGTAAATTGGTGCTGTTTTCTTGAAGTTGTTGATGCCATGCTGACTTAAACAGATGAACAGCTGGCCTTACAAAGTTCCCCTGTGCACGTACATCTGTACAGGGCTGAGCCTTCCAACCTTCACTTCCCTTTACAGCAAAAGAATATTCATGGATGTCCTGTCACATGGGGTTATCAAGTTGAAGGAAAAATGCTTTCTTTTTCTGGAATTAGGCCACAGAGAGCAAAATATCTGTCCACAGACATTTCAACAGATAAGTATCTAACGATATCTCAATCTCTTCCCCTGTGCCATCCTGGAATGGAAACGTTCCCAAACCAGACAGAGAGAGGACCTGGACCTTTTAATGCACTCCTGTCTCAACTGCCTGGTCCATGAGACCATTCTTTCACAGGCAGAACCCACATCCTAATCTGCACCATGCTTCCGCTGGCTTTTTCCTTGCCAGAGAAATCACTGAGACCAGTGATTTAGTAGGATTTGAAAAGGATCATGCATTTATACTGGCAGTAAGTGTGCTTTAAATTCAGTTAAACAGGATTTGTTTTAAGTTAGAAAGGGATATAAACCTTACTGCTTCTGAGATCAGCAAATTTGTAGCTGCCGGAGCTAGAAAAGGCTGTTTTCCTCTGAACAGAGATGCTGCACCTCTGCCGTGTAGGGAGGTCTGTGCCTTCCTGCTGATGCTGGTACCTGCTGAAAACAATACCAACAGCTCAGTGAGGGGACTTGGTTTAGATGTCTCCTCAGAGGACAGCTAACAGGCAAACAGCACAGCACATCAGATTTGGGCAGTACTCAGTGCAATTCAGAAGCAAGAATACACGGACCAAACCTCTGCGCACAGCCTGCACAGCTGAAGCCCTTCACCATACACAAGTTTCAAGGAAAATTGCACATATCTGTTCCTGACCTGGAAGCAGCTCCTCCTGATTGCTTCCCTGACACTACATACAGAGTATAATGTTAACATTAACCTGGATGTATGATCTTCAGCATGGATAGAGGATGAAAGTAATGTTTCATGCTCTGAACATTCATTTTCCAGATCTTTGTGATACAAAGTAGCTAGCTACCACATAAAACATGACTAGAGAAAGAAAGAATAGATTGCAGCTGTTAATTTAAGGGAAAAAAAATACACATAATACATAAAAATTCACATTCATTGCTCCATCAAGCTCATTAACAGTCTCCTACAGGGATAAACCACTTTCCTATAGGACTGCCATCTGAAGGACAGAATAATATGGATTTTATTTATTTTATGCTGCCTAAGAAACTGAAGAAGTGTTGAGAATACAATTTCCTTCAGACCAACATCATATGAAAGCAGTAAAGGCAGCAGATGAGCACTCTTCTCATGGCATCTTGGAGCTGAATCTGTCCTAATCTCTTGTTCTTGAAATATAGAATCTTCTATGATGTCATAGAAGAAAGCCAATTTCTTGAGGAGAATGGTGAATTATAAGCAGATTTTGTGTTTCTACTCCAGGCTATTGTGATTGTTTTAGTGCCTGTAACTTTTTTAAATTACAAATAACATTATTCAGACTCTACCTGTTGAAACAAAGTATATGCTTCTGCCACCCATGACACTGGCAATGGAAGTATAGCCTAGAAATATTAAAAATTCCTAGACAACATTATTCTCACCGCTTTGGTATAATAGAAAGTGAATTATTTTCAAGATAAGTAGTCTGGTTGTACAGCCTTGCTTTTATCACTCTTTCTGTATGGTGTGCTGGCATGGTCACACTCTGCTAAATATAGCTCTCATATGAAGGGGAAAACCAATCTTTCAGTTTTCACTGATCTGCAATAACCCATCCACCATTGAACTCTCTATTTCCTCTGAATGTGATGACATTATTATGCAGAAATCTAGCACTACTCTGGACAGGCTAAACCATAAAATGTGACTGTTCCTAAAATTGCCTTAGAATACATTTATGTTCAATTTATATAAAAATGTTATACTGAAAGTGTCAGATGGATATATATAAAAAATTTCTAACAATCAGTGCTGATATAAAGCTCATGGTTTATATTACACACAAATCACACATTCAAAAAGCAGGCTTTCAATGCAAGCTCTCAGTAGCTAGGAAATGTCAAAATTAGGATTGCCATTGTATGGTTTTGTGCACATATTTTTATTATTGTCTTTTATTATTGTCTTCAGTTACAAAATAATTCCTTACATACCACCTACTTCATTCAACATGCAAAATGGTCTTAAGAATAATTTAGTCAACATTCTGGGTTTGTTTTTCCCTTTCATTCTACAACATCTGGCCATATTTGTTGCTCAAATGTAGATTTGAAGACAGAAGAACACATTTTTCTTTTCGGTGACACTCATTATATCCACAACTCAGTGACATATACATATTAACTAATTATTTTCACAACACTTTATGAGCTGAAGAGTGGCATGACTATTATGCAATAGCCAGAGTGGTTAACACATATGTGAAAACAAATCTTTCCAGTGATTAGCAAGCAAAATTTCAGACACTGAAAGATCAGACATCTCACAGCACTAAACACCTTATAGCAGCTTACATAAGCTTATCGCCTTTAGCTGAAATTGCAAGTTCCTAGTACTTTCCTTAATCAGATTCCCTGGTACTGTAGTAAAAATTAGTGATGAGCTGTAAAAACTCCAATTTATTGTGACTTTCTGATGTGTTATCTGTGATTAATCTGTATTAACCTCTTGGTTGTGATCCTGAATTCCATCAAACTGACTGGAGTTAAGTCCTTCTTTAAGAAAGGAGTCTGAGATCCCAAGGAGGGAGCAGAGTATGGAAAACGTGCTGCCAGCTAACACCCATAGGTTGGCTACAATTACAATGCTGATGCTATCCATTTCATAGGCAGGAGGTTTGTGGATATCTGCCTGCAACACATCCTTGGCACAGAAGTTAAGGTACAGTAGGAGAGGGTTCCCCAGGCTGTATTCAAGGGATTTTGACTTCATTTGATCTGCTATTTTCTTGCAGTTCCCCGTGACAGTCACCAGACAACTGCAACTGATGAAAATATATTCCTCCAGGGCCGCCTTCATACACAGCATTGCTCCATTCCCACGCTGTTCCTGGACTTATACAAGGAGTGGGAGAACATTGCAGGAGATGAAAAGAGCAAAACCATAATAATAAATAGTAATAAATACTTAGGTCTCAACACTTATTCCGAATGAAATTTTTAATAAAAGTTGCACAGAGACCCTTAATTTTCCAGTTCTCTCACGTCTGACTGTTGAACGTAAATGTAGGCAGCAGACGTGAGCCCAGACTCACATCTCCTTTGAGCAATGAGTAGAGTGAGCCAGCCTCCAGCAAGAACTGGCTGACTTATTCTGGAGGTTACAGCTCATCATGCGTGGTGGCCAGCAGTGGATCTAGCCTGCCTGAATTTCTCAGGTCCCGTTCTAAACTTGTTTTAAAAACCATACCTTTTGTGCATGAAAAGTATACCTTTTGTGTCTTTCAAAGTCCACTCTTTGGACAAAGACAATTTCATTTGGTGGTATTACTTGCACTATCAGTTGTTTGCTATTGATCATCTCCATTCTACAAATCTCACTCATGCTGTAACTTATTTTTCCAAATTCTTTTTATTTTTATTTGCTTTCTAGCTATGCGAAAGACAATCCACATCTCTGCTTATTTTTGTTGTCTTTGTCTGGATCCTTGGTAATTCTGTTATACCTTTTTCTTTTGCTTGGGCATTCCTAGGGCCCCAGTGTCCTCAAATTTAGAATAATGAAATCTTGAAATATTAATAGATGATTAATACGCACTGGGACATGATTATGTATTCTGTTATGCTCATAATTATTTTCCTAATTATTCTTCAGATTCTAGTTATATTTATAGACACTGCTGAATGCTAAGCTGTTGTTTTGAAGAAGAGTTTGCAGCTACATAATCTCTTTCCGGAATGGTAGTAATTAAACTGATGGTCATCCTATACTAATACCTGTAGGTTATTTCTTTTCCTAGACTTTGCATTCCACTTCTTAACATATCATTTCACCTAACTGTTTATAATCTACTTGTAACTTTGAGTTCCTTGACAACTTCTCATAATCAGCTTTAGATTATCCCAAATAATTCTGGATCATTTTCAGATTTTTCTCTCCTTATTATTCAAGCAATATCCATTTATGACTATGTCGAATGGAACATTTTTCACATGTAGAATACGTTTGAGCTCCTTTCTTTCTGAAAACCAGCTACCCACTCCTACCATCTGTTTCTTATACTTTCACCTGAACCATATGCTCAGTGGCTTCTCTGTAGATGACTGATACATGGGTCATGACTTCTCCTTGCAAAGGCTAGGTGGCTTTTTCCTAGTATATCATGTTTTTGTCTTTTATTACTCAGTCTGTGAAATGGAATATTCCTACAGATTTGCTCTTACATAAAAATAATTTATTGGTTTGTAGTTGTCTGAGTTAATCTAGAAAATCTTTTAAAATTTTGGTGTCATATCTGCCACTTTCCATTCTTCAGGTAACACAAGTCATTTAAATGACAGACTATTATTCACAGATAATAATTTATTAGTTGTTTATTTCAGTTGCTTAGGAATTCCTGATGGAAGCAGCCCTGTGGGCTTATGCTCTAGTAAAGTGTAGCTCTCGAGGAGGAATCTCTCTGGCCTCTTCTGCAATAAATGTTGACACAAGGAATTAATTTGGAGGGTATTTTTCTCCAATAACATCACCTTAGTGAATGCTCCTTTCATAATTTGATTAACTGTTGAACCCACATATTTTACTGAAGACATTTCCTTCACAATTTAGAGGAAAAATTGTTTTAATATTTTTACCCTATTAGCTTTTCTCATGTGTGTTTTCACACATGACCTCTTGAGTGTTTTTAAAAGAAGAAAATAGAGGAAAATCTTTCCTGTGGCAACAAGCAACAGAGGTGGAGAAAAACTTTGGAGATTTTAGCAGGGAGCAGATAGCAGCAAAGTCGTTCTTGTAGGTCAGCTGTGGAACTCTGAGATAACAGTTTGCCATCACTTTGTCATTTTTACCATCAGCAGAACAATAGTGAGACTCAGGACACTTGCGTTCACCCAGCCATGTGCAAATTGGGCAAAGCCTTTTTTTTCCCATTCCTCCCGTCTTTGACCTCTTCTTTGCCTTGACCTTGATCCTTGTATCAGCTCATTTGAAAGGTTTTGGTTGGCTTTTTCCAAGAGTTGCAACCTGAAGTCAACATTGAATCTATAAAATATTAGCCCAAACAAGCTGGCAAATTTACAAGTCAGTGGAAACAGACCTTTATATTTGAAAGCATGAAAGTGGCATAATAAGAGGCAACATGACCTGTTCTGCCTAAAACAGCTACTGCTAAAGAAACTCACTTTCAGCTATGTGCTTTCAGGAGCATGAATAAAGGAGAACCACAGGGTGTCAATGGTGCTATGGGGTTACAGGTTCCAAACTGTAAATGAAACAAAATATAAATTATTTCATACAAACAAAAACACAGTACAAAATCCAACATCCTCCAATCGTTAAATCACAAGCATTTTCTGCAAAAGTTGTTCTGTTATAAAAGGCTTGTATAACTTACCTTCTGCCACTCTGTCTCCCTCTTGCAGAGTTTACAGGAGCTTCACACTGGAAATCACTCCCCAACAACTTATTCATATGAATGCTATTCTGTGTGCTACAAACCCTTGCCATGGGTTTTTTGGAAAGGACTGGTGCTTTCAGAGACCTAACTTTCAGGGAGGTCTTCTGCAAAACTGTGAAACTAATCTGAACCTTACACTTAGTTCAGGTTTCATTCTCTGACCTTGCATCACACATCCTATGAATAAAACATTGTCCTTTCAGTGCAGTCTCAATAACTGGACATTTTCTGGGTCCGTGGATTTGTACAATGAGATATCTACTCCAATCTGTGTACATAATGCTCCAATGCCTACCAGGAATGGCTGCAATATTGACGCCTTTCAATGTAGATCACATCATTCACAGAGCAGAGTTCAATAAAATGATACTGTAGTTAACAAGTTTTATAACACAAAGTTACTTTAAAACATGGAACTAATCAGGAGGAAGCCTGTTTACGCATGTCACAGTTACATTGAATTGTCAATAAATAAACAAAGATTTGCTTCACCTATTGTCATGTAGATCAAGTAAGTCATTAATCTAAACTAATGAAGCTTAAGATATTTGAGAGGCAGTTTTTATGGAGCTCTTTCTTAATGATATGTTTGCTTTTCTTTATAACACCAAGAGAGACCATTATCTAGAAAGAAGCACATTATAGCCCAAAAGCCTTGAATCCACTGCTTCTCTCCTTATCCCTGGCTCACATTGTGTAGCATTTACACTTACATTTTCATAGAGCTCTCCGGGATGAATAGCATTACTCAGAAATTAATAAAAAATCCAGATAAGAAATGCCACAGGAAAATAATGTGCCCATTGCTTGATCTTTAGTCAGTTATGTCATTAGATAGCTAGCTAGTTAAGGATTTTTGAACTGTCCTGGAACACGAATATGGTGTCTAAATTCAAAGAGTTTCACAATGCATGTTCTTTTTTTAATTTACCTTTGTTATGAGGCAGCACAGAATAAACCCATTAAGAAGGTTTCAGAGAAAGCAAGTTCATACACCTTGTTGCAAATTTCCAGGAATAGGGTTACTGGATTATCTTCATGGATTCACAAGTTTAATACTACAGAACAGAAAAATGAAAGGCAATCTGAAAATGGTGAGAAATAATGCAAGAAGGCCAACTATTAGCAGATCGTCTCCATTTCCTATTGTACAAGTTGCTCACACATAAACACTTGGGGCCAGTTCAGATACCACAGGCTACAAGACATACATCCAGGAGAAGCAGCTGTGACACTGCTCTAAAGACAGACCTGTACTTGCACAGCATCTGGAAACCAGACCACATCTCCTAGAGCATCTCAGATGGCACTAGATACTCCTCGTTTTGCTCCTGAATCAAGTACAGGATGGTTTCTGCATTCCTGTGCTTGAGTGGGGGTTCCTCCACAGGTTGATATTAAATCTTGCTTGGAAAGGAACAAAATCTTCCTTAAAAATTTTCTTATTTCTCTTGGTAACCTATATCATAAATTACCTTATTGTTAAAAAGTAATGCTGTATTTCTACTTTCACGTAAGTTGTTTTAACTCCTAGTCATTATATTTTGCAGGGCTTTGCCAGAGTAAAGACCCTGATTGTCTTTCTCTTCTCCTGAAAGTACTGAAATTCACTGAATGTTTAGTACTCACATGACTCTGGGACCACTTGATGTCCTTTCATTCAAAAGAAAATAATGTCTTGTTTTGGAGAAAATGTTCTTTTCACACAAAATTTGTTTGGATTGATGTTATGACTTCCGTTGATCCAGGCTGAATAAAAGCAGTGTGTCCATTTTGGAATATATATGTGTTAATATATATATCCCATTTTTTCTGGTAAGTTCTTGTCTAGTTTTAACCTTTAATTCAGTTTTGAGTGTTCATTTCATAGCAAGAACTTGACACCTTCTGAGTCACTGTTCCTGGTGAGCTCTGAAGTAACTATGATCAGCTGATGGTTGCTAACTTTGAAGAGTTCTGTACTCAGATGACACCAGAAAACTGAAGTATGAAATTTCTTGGAGAAATGTCTTTCAGAATATTATAAAAATTAAAAAAAAACCCAAACACCAAAAACAAAACAAAAAAAAAAGTACAGTGTAAAACTCTCAAATGTAAACTTTCCAAGTCAGTGGAAACCAATAAACTTCCTCATGGAATCTGATAAGGATAAAAAGACTGAGGCCTGAAATGGCCAGATCAAAACCAAAACTTCTGTGGGTGATAAAGTTCTGCATTAATGATGGTGTTCAGAAGTTTGATGACTTTCTATGTGTGTAACTTTCCTGCTCTTCTTCTGCTGTGTACTCTGTGTGTGTGCACATCTGTATAAGTTACCTAGCTGAGATTAACTCTTTAGTTTGTTGACATAATCAAGGTGACTAGAAAAGAATTGATTTCTACAGTCAAGTTAGTGGGGGACATAAAGGCAGGAGAGAGGTTCAGCATCTGGTTTAATAGCTAGGGCAATTATTTTCTATATCTAGACAGGTGGACTATGGTCTTCTGAAATTACTCCAAACAGTATCAGGCACGGCATTAAAAGACACAGATTTTAAAAGAGTCATTCCACAGGCCAAGGACACTTAGATGATCATGGACTCAATGTTTTGAGGTAATCATAGGAGAGTCTTGTTCCCATAGAGGCCAGGAAGAAACAGGCTAAATGAAACAAAACCAGAGAAAACTGAAGTGAAAAAAAATTAAAATAAGATGTTTGACTCCTAGCTTTCAAATGAAAAATACCTAATGAACTGATGTGGTTTTGCAACTTCCAGAAGAGCACAACTGAAAAGAAATCCATTTCAGAACCTGCCTCTTTAATGACTGTGTAACCATGTCTCTGAACAGTTGCTGATGGTACCAAACTCTTGCCCTGATACCAGTGGCATTCTGATTTAAGACATCAATATATAGTTTCCTAAGAGGCCAAAACCTGGAAGGAAATATCTTGTATATTACCTGAAGTACAGTTTCAAAGAGACCCACACAGATTTTTTTCCATCAGAACAATTTTCTGATGGATCTTGCAGTTTTTGTAAACTAATACGTTTCATGGGGCTCTTTCAATTAGATTTTATGTCTTCCAACCCCATTGAGAATTGTTTCAGATTGCTTTGCCCAGATTAAAATATTTCACTGAACTAAGGAGCCTAAAACATTTTATTTGAAAAACTTCTTGAAATTGGCCTGATTTCTTTGTAACATTAAGTTTCTTGTGCCTGAGAATTGGCCTCTGCAGAACTATTTTTTTCCAGAAGATAGTACAACAAAGCTGACAACAATGGGCAAAACCTCAGTGACATAATGTTGAGTGCATCGTGAAAAATCTAGTACCTCTGCAAACTTGAGACTTTTATGGCTGGCTTGAAATTTTGGATGACTTTCAAGGACTTAGGCCTCTGTCTGACAAAGAGTGAAGTACTCAGTTAACATCATGTGTGGGTGAATCCCAACACATTCAGTTGCACATACATTGCACAGATGCATCAGAATGGATACATGTGCTGGGGTGTTAAGGCTTTAGCACCATGAGTAACAGCACTCTTTCAGCAACCTCTTTCAGTCTGATGTAAATAGGATGGTAGTCAAACACAGAATATCACAGATTTTCAGGCCTGAAGCAAGAACTCAGATGAAGCTATTCTATACACTGAAACTACGTTATTACAGGAATTAGATGATATCCAGGGATCGTTGTTCAGTACTTATTATTCAAGAAATATCACTTCCCAGATGCTAAGTCTGCACATTTACCATTGTTAGGAAACCACCCGTTATGAAAGCTCCCTGCCCTTCAAACTATCCTCTAAAATATTTTAAAATTTCTCTTCCTGTTTTGGACCATAGAGAATCCTTTACACTGGATCCTTAGCTTCTAAGAAAAGAAACAAAATATTATTTATCAAGTCTCTTTCACTGAGTAGAGAATATGCTTCAGAACTGCTATAGGACTAATTCAAAGTAACTGAGATTTTCGTTTAGTATAAGCAATCTGAACACACCATCCTAACTCAAAATGGTTCTGTGAATCACTATAACCAATCTGGCTGAGGTTTGTTCTCGTTTGTGAATACTTGCTGCTGATGTCATTTAAACCGTTGTCAAATTCCCTTATGTATAAAGTATAAATATTGGTAGTTGTTCAGTGTACATGTTATCTAATAGGTACTAAAGTAAACAAGCTCTGGATAGAAAGTGTTGGGCTGTTTCAAAACTTCCATAACTTTACAATAAGAGTGTTTCTTTATTTTCTGGGATTAAAAAAGGAATTTGTTCTGTTTACTACATAGCCATTTACATTCTGGCTTTGGATTTTCAAGAAGAATAAAAGTCTGTTTCCATTAGCACTAAAACCGTAGAGAGACTTTCACCCTAGAAATGTCAGGCACCATTACTTTCTGTAGAGTCTGAAAGCACTGCATCTGTTGTTGTCAGAAATGGGCAACATGTCTATCCAGAGGAGAGCAATGAAGCCTGTGAAAAGAATTTGTAGAAAGCCAGGCAACGTTGTTTTTATAGATGGCAAGTATCAGCAGTAGTAAGAAAAATACCAAATTTCCCTTCCTTAAGAAAGAAACACATGATTAAAGAAGCTACTTGAGTTATTTGTTTTGCAGGAAGAAAGAGTAAATGCTTTGTATGGCTGAGGCAATGTGATTTCCAAAGTTTGTAGCACACTTCAGATACAATAGGTGAACACAATATTGGCATGTGGTACTGCACTTAAAGAAGCACTTCAAATAACCGGTGTTTACTTGAGTTAATTCTTTTTGTTACTGTTGCATACTCCAAAAAGCAATTTTTTCAGAAAGATATTATGCTTAAGAAGCAGATGCTAAATTTAAATGTTCATGAGAAAATACCAAATTAATAAAACTCCAGAATTATTAGAATGTGAACTTAACAATACATGGTTTTTTTTACTATTTACAAAATTCTCATTCATGTAACAGGCTCAACTTAACTTGGATAGAGATATTAACTTATCTAAGGCTTTGTAAAAGCCTAAAGACTGTAAAAGTCTACATTCATTTTCTCAAGAGACAGATGCTGCACATGAATGAAGTTTTATAGACCCCTTGTCTCAAAATAAGGCAGTGTGAAAGTATCATGTAAAAAATTATGTGGTCCAGCAACATACACCCTAAGATCTGCCCTGATATTTAAACAGGTTTTAAAACACAGTATGTATCAATGTAATAGCATTTCCATTCTCATTTTTTGGGGTTTAAAAGCCTCACTGGTGTACATGGGACGGTTGTTTTTTTTTCCACAGCTATTATTACTATTATTATTACTATTAAATTATTTTATTCAGCAGATTTTAGGTATAAAACCATATCTGTTGCAAGTACATCTGATGACAGTAATTGCCTTTAGGGTCATGAGTTATATCAAAAATGAATTTTTTTCAAAACTGTGAAATTCATTCTCTTTAACTGAATTACAGATACTTCATTTTAAATATAGACTTTGCTTGAAAAATTCTTGTAACACAGCTCTGACTACCCACTCAATAGTTTTTATTAGTTTTGAGCTTAAAATAAACATAGTGAAATGAAATTCAGAAATTCGTAAAATGAAAGGGTAATGCTGAAAGACAAGACTCCCCTGAGAGTTCAAATAAAGATTTAACTTAATCTTTTCTCTTAGTCATTAAAGAGAGTATGATACAATTCACAAGACCACAGCACTGGTAATCCAGTGTGAAGGACTCTCTGGATTGTGTCAGGAACAGTCCTTGACAATCCCATGAACTCTTAACATCTCTCTTTATGGTCTGTTGGGGAAAGAGAATCAGAATATAGAATCACAGAGTTATATAGGTTGAAAAAATCCTTCCAGATCATCAAGTGGACATGCTCCAGCACCTCAATGTCATTCTTGAGGAGACCAAAACTGAAACGGCTTCAGCACCTCAATCATTGCCCTGTTCCTGCTGGCCACACTATTTCTGGTTCAGGCCAGGATGCCAGTGGCCTTCTTGGTCCCCTGGGCACACAGCTGGCTCATGTTCAGCCAGCTGTTGACCAGCACCCCCAGGTCCTTTTCCACTGAGCAGCTTTCCAGTCACTCTGCCCCCAGACTGTAGCACTTGGCCTTGCTGAACCTCCTACAATTGGCCTTGGCCCATCTATCCAGCCTGTCCAGATCCCTCTGCAGAGCCTTCCTGCGCTCCAGCAGATNGCCTGTCCAGATCCCTCTGCAGAGCCTTCCTGCGCTCCAGCAGATCAACACTCCCACCCAAGTTGGTGTTGCCTGCAAGCTGACTGAGGGTACACTCAATCCCCTTGTCCAGATCATTAGTAAAGACATTAAATAGGACTGGCCCCAGTACTGAGCCCTGGGGAGCACCGCTTGTGACCAGCTCCCAGCTGGATTCAACTCCATTCACCACCACTCCCTGGGCCTGATTTTTACCATCCAGCCAGATTTTTACTCAGCAGAGGTAACACCCATCCAAGCCATGGGCAGCCAGTTTCTCCAGGAAAATGCTGCGGGAGGCAGTGCCAAAGGCTTTACAAAAGTCCAGGTAGACAACATCCATTCTTTCCCTCATCCACTAGATGGGTCACACTGTCACAGAAGGTTGGTCCTGACTTTCCCAAATCTTGTTTTCTGGGTTTGATCCCCTGGTTGCTCTGCACATGCTGTGGGATGGCCTTCAAGATGGTCTGTTCCATCTTTCCTGACCTTCTCAAGCAATGACGTGAGGCCGACAGGCCTGTAGTTCCCACCAGCTCCCTCAGTATCCTTGGGTGAATCCCATCCATTCTGATGCAGACTTGTGGGTGTCATAAGTGTTGCAGCAGGTCACTGACCATTTCCCCTTGGATTATTATCATTCTGCTCCCCATCCCTGTCTTCCAGCTCAGGGGGCTGGGCAACCAGAGAAAAACTGGTCTTATTAACAGGTCTTATTGCTGGTATTATTAAAGACTGAGGCAAAGAAACCATTAAGTATCTCAGCCTTTTCCTTATCCTTTGTTATGATGTTTCCCCCCACATCCAAAAACAAATGGAGATTTTCCTTAGCCCTTCTTTTGTTGTGGATGTATTTATAGAAACATTTTTAATGTCTTTTGCAGCACTCTACAGATTAATTCTAGATGGGCTTTGGACCTTCTAGTATACTCCCTGCATAACTTCACGACCTGAGTCATCTGCCCCTGCTTCCAAATATCATAAACTCTCCTTTTTACTCTGAATTCTAGACAAATCTGTTCAGCCAGGATTTCTTCTTCCCTGCCATCTTGTCTTTTGGCACATGGGGACAGTGGGCTCCTTCACCTTTAGAATTTCCTTCTTGGAAAATGTCCAGCTTTCCTAGACTTCTTTGCCCTTCATGACTGCCTCCCAAGAACTCTCTTAATCAGTCTCCTAAACAGTCTAAAATCTGGAAGTCCAAGGTGACAGTTCTGCTGACCCCTCTCCTTACTTCTCCAAGAAGCAAAAACTCCATAATTTCATGAAAACTGTGCACCCAATGGCCTCCACCAATCACATCACCTAACAGTCCTTCTCCAGTCACAAAAAGGGGGTCCAGTGAGCACCTTTCCTAGTTGGCTGCCTCAACAGCTGTGTCAGGAAGTTTTCTTCCACTCACTCCAGGCACCTCCTGGACTGTTTCCTGTCTTCTGTATTGTACTTTTAGCAGACATCCAGTAAGTTGAATATGCAGAGATTGGACCCACTACCTGTATAGTAAAAGTTGCATTTACAAGGCCTGGATTTTATTCACTGTGTCTAAAACCACTAGTAAAAGCTACTCAGGGCCTTGGGTAAGCATTGCTAAAAATTATGGAACCTCTCGGTAGGGTCATTTAAGAAGAAAACATGTCACAAATTCGCAAGTGCATTCTGTGTTGAATGTATTATGGTAATTGAACTGTCAGCACAGTGTTGTCAGTATGCATCTGTGTCTAATTGAAATACATTTCATTGCGGTTTAGCCATAAACAGTATGTGAAAAGTCTGTCTTGAAGGACTGGGGGGACTGGGGGATGGTTTCTGCAATTTTTTGGGGGTGGAGGGGGTGTGTTTGTTTGTTTGTTTGTTTGTTTTGGTGTGATCTGTAAACAGGAACACCAGAAATGAGAAAACAGAATATTTAAATTAATAAAATTAGCCATATAGTCATGAATTTCAGGGAACTTTGGGGTTTAGCTCATTCTTAAATTGATTTTCCCATCACTAATACTAGAATTGATCCAAGTAGGAAAATCTTACTTACAATTTTCAATTGTAGATCATTTTAAAAGAGTTATGTAGTTTAGGCCTGAATACCACATGCAATAATTCATAGAACAGCAATCCATATGCTACACTTCTCTGTTAATCTGTCAAGTGAAAATGCTAAACCAGGAACAGATGAGAATGCTAGATTTATTGTGACAAAGTATTTTGGATTCCTTCTTTGCTTTTCTCACCTAAAAATTTCTACATTCTAGATATTATTCTTAGGTAAATACTTACTGATGACTTCCTGTTCTTTCCTGGTGAAAATTGGTCTGCTTTCACCCAGACTCTCAGCAGAGACTGTCCAAATTATCAGTTCAGTATTCATTACAGGACACTTTTTAAGTAATGCAATACCTAGTACTACGTCTAAAGAAACATAAATTAAATGAGTAGACGGTAAATGTGACAGTAAGTCTGCAGGGGAATAGATCAGAAAGGACTGTGTTGTTTTAAACTCTTGTTACAAATTTAAGCTACAGAAAGGTGACCATACCACCAGAAGAAATTTTTGGCTCACTCATGCAGCCAAAATTACTTAACTTTTAAATCTGAGTAAAAGCATGAGTATTGGTGAATTCACATCAGTGGTTCTCTCTGGAAGAAGTCAGAAGGGCACACATGCATGTGGGTCTCTAGCTTGGGGCCCTAACCAGAGCATCAGTTGTTGGCAGTCTATGTGCGCTTGTCTTCATCTTTGCTGAGCTGGTTGAATTTAGGACACAGTCTAGACTCGCACACTTCCCCATGAGCCTGAAAAGAGTCCTGGTGTTCCCAGTTTAGGTACAGACTCTGTTAATGCTAAACCCCCAGTCATGATCACAAGCCAGTGTGGTAAAAATTTCTATTTTATGAAGCTTATTTCTGGTTGTAAAATGAAGGAAAAAAAAACCCAAACACTAGTATTTTATCATCAAGCATCTTCCTGTTCTTACATAAAGTTAATGTTGCTATAGGTGATGTGAAACAAAAAGGGTACATATCTGTCCTTGCAGCAGTTATCCAAGAAGTCTTCTCTTGCCTATCAGAAATCTGTAGGATCCTCCACTTCTTCTTCTCATGCGGCCAATGTTTGGCTTTTTGTTCATTTTTGTTTAAAATATATTTCTTATTATTTTCAGTTTAGTCTTTGTTTAAGGAGACAGCAACATCCTAACTGAAGAGATAAACAGGATCTTCAGTGCTGGTCTTTCTGAATTGCTTGTCACCATGCAGTGAAATTAACAAGGCACATGTTGACAATTTAGATTCCTCCCTCAGCATTTCACTAAGCCATTCACTTATCAGGTACTGATATGCCTGATTAAGAACCATTGCAGTTCCTGTGATGACTTTTAGACATACCTCCTCTTTTCCATCCATCAAGAGAGTGAAGCTGTACTTCCACGATCACCACTTAGTTCCTTATCAGTCAGTCATGGCTGCAGGCTTTATTAATGCAAAATAATTCTCTCATCCTCTTGTCTCCTGACATCACTTTCCCCTCCAGTTTAATGGTGGGAAGCAATGAAGTAGCAGTACAGATATAGTGTGTGTCAGATAATCGTGGTAGCTACCAGGCAGCCAGATCATCAGACCTTTCACAGAAGGAAACAGAATTACTGATATGAGAGGGCTGATATCAGATGAAGATGCTTTGTCTAGGAGAATCAAAATGAGCTTTTACAGGTTAGGAAGAAAGATAGCTGATGAAAGTATACACTAGAGAACATCTACAAGCCTGATGAGGAATATAAATAAAAAGCAAACAAAGAATGACACCAAACGTCAAGATTTATACACAAATTGTTAGCAGCTTTATGAAGCCTACCTATGTGGTGATATTGGAATATTGCTGTATATCCATTCCACAGCCATTTTTCTTGACATTTTTTTCAAAGAGGTAAATCTCTTTTTCTTTAGCATTAAAGGCATACTTAAATATTGGCTGTCACTAGAAACAGATATTTCTGGATAAAAAGCAAGACAACAGAATATTAAATTCCATTTGAAACACTCAGAAATTAGAAAATTCTAAAATTAAGTCTACTAGGTAGTGGTTGTGAGTCCATTCACTACAATTAATCACATAAGCCCATAATATTCAATTTTAAAACAGTGATTTTAATCTGTATGATGTACACACACACAATAAAAAAAATCTTTTCTGCTATTCGTATTTTAAAATACTGAATGAGTTTGGTATAGAGAATGTCCATATTTTCATGAATATTACAACTTTGATATTTTCATGGATATTTCAGAATGCAGGTCTTCTAGAAATCATGTTATATCGTGCACTACTTTATTCATACCCCATTTTCAGGACATGACACACTAGACCAGTCCATTACTGAAAGATCCTGCCCAGTGGAAAGGACTCATTCTGGAGCAGTTCTTGAAGGACAGCAGCCCATGGGATGGACCCATATTGGAGAAGCTGGTGGAAGACTGTGTACCGTTGGTGATTAGACTATATCTCATGGAAGGGCCCCCACATTGGAGGAGGGGAAGAGTATGAGAAAGAAGGAGCAGCAAAGAAGAAGATGATTTTTGAACTCATGGCAACCCCCATTCTCAACCCTCCAGTGCCACTCAAGGGCAGAAAGAAGGAAAAGAATTGTGTGTGAAGTTGAGACTGGGAAGATGGTAGGGGAAGAAGGGTGGCACAGGTGAAAAGTGGGCTTAGTTTTGGTTTTATCCTGCTCTGGTTTTAGTTGTTAACAAATCAAATTATTTTGCAAAGTCAATATGTTTTGCCCAAGACAGCAAATGGGGAGTGATTTCCCTCTCCTTATCTCACTCCATGGACTATTTCTGCCCCTGCTGAGGAGGGAGAAGTGATCAAGCAGCCTGGTTGGCACCTGGTGGCAACAAACCAAGAGTTCAGTAGATTGCTGCTCAAAATGAAAGGGCAACAGATTGTCACTAAAAGTAAATAGGTCAATAGATCTAACTAAGCCTGATAATCCTTCAACTAATTTGATGAGTTTCACTAATTGATTTCCTTTAACTTTTCTTTGTTTCGGTCATGATATAACACATTGAACAAAACATTTATGTTTGTACACTTGAACTACTAGATCACCTAACAGCATGACCCCCAGTGCCAGCTTGGAGGAATCAGCAGAAGAGATCTGCATCAGCTCACAGGGTCTTGGGCTACAGTATTAGACAAATGATAGCAGACTGCATAAACTTCCCTTAGGAAAGATTTAGGACAACTGATCCCTTTGAAGAGGTGAGATGATCTCTGGAGCTTATTTTCCGCTGTGTTTCCTAAGATTTTGGGAAATCTAGTGATAATATCCATTTCCATGAAACAATGGATATGTGGTTTCAGAAGGTCAGTGAAAGCCTAGAAGTGAAGATATAATCACTGGTGAATGATATGACTACTGAAAATCTAATCTGTAACCATCCTGCAACTCTCCAGCTCTTCTAAGTGAACATTTTTATTTAATTTTAGCTACATTTTACTTTCAAAACTCAATTCGCTCACAGTTAAGTAGCTCACATTCTAGGTTTGTAAATAGCTTGTCTGGTAAATGCAGGAGAGATGCTGGCAGCAAGCATCCACCTTCAATGTTTTGATTAGTTCTGCTTGGCTTGTATCATCAGCTGACTGAATGTGCGATTGTGCACATTAGATGGAGTAATGTCTTCGTGGTGACTTGGCAATTACTTAACCACTACATTGTACTCCAAACTCCATCTTTCTCAGATAAATAAAACAAATCTGTCATTAACCATCCGGAGTAGGAAGGAATGATTACCGCATACATATAATTCATAGAAAGACATAATAACACACTTTTAATATGCTTCAAGTTGAACTTGCAAATTAACATCCTGCTGTGGAAAAAACTTGTGCAGACGTGTTGGTTTTCAGGAAGCATTGCTCTTCAAAAGTGTTCAAAGTCTGTTGGATCTTGTAGATATTCTGAGTCTCTAAATCAGGCCCCACTTACTGTGATATCAGTAGAGGGAAGGAGAGGATGAATTCTGTGTGTTTGCCTGCAAAACATGCAGAGCTATTCAGTTACTTGTAAAATACTGGGATTTTTTTCAAGAGATAGATTATTTCCTCAAAACTGCTGTGCAGAGCAAGACAGACCATGACTTCTGGTATGTCACAGCAATCAGAACATGACTTTTAGTATTGCTCTGTGCTGAAAAGCTGTACAAAAAGGAAATTTTGGGTAAAATATGAAATTTTTATGATATGTATGTGCTGGCCTAGTGAAACCTTATAGTTCCTTTGCAACCAACCCATTCTGTTATTCTGTGATTTCAGAAGGGTATTGACAGTTTTTTGGAACTCCTCTGTAGATAAACCCTCAGACTGAGCCTGGAAGGTGTGCTGTTTCTAGGAAATCAGGCAAGCAGGTATAGTGACTCTATGTCACTCAGCCACCTGATTTGTAGCTGAGCTGCAGTGCTCATCTCTGAGCTATCTGATCACCAAATGAGAGAGGAAGGAAGCCTCCCCAAAACCAGGAGATTAATTGGTGTATGGGTAGACTGACATCTCAAATTTGACTTGTAAGTAGGGAAGTGAGTTTGGTCCTGTCTCTTTCTTGCTTTTCTTCACGTTTACTTGCATTCTCAGGCCATAATTAAAACATGGGTTGCAATAACTTGGGGTTCATAGAGTACTGGTCCAAATGCAGAAACTATTTTCCATGAGATATATCACGTGTTCATTCTAAAGACTGACTGCTGAAAGGACTATTCATTCTCTACATCAGGTTAAACTTACCTGGTCCATCTTTCATCTGCCTGCTGAGTTTATTAGGATTTCATAACTGAAAAACAGCTTATTTAATCAATTTGATTAGAATTGGCCACAAAAGGTTAAACTTTTCTTGCCCTTCTTTTTGAGCCATTATGACAAAACAAGACAGATGAGTACTAGAAAAATACATCAATATTTTTAATAATCTTTTGAAAGACAAAGGTCTTCAGAAATCTTTGGAGTCTCTAAAGCATCTATAGCTATTCAGTCACTGTGTGTAGGTGGGCTCCCAGGCTGTGCACAGGCTTGTTGAAGACATGCAGGCAATACCTGTGCTTCACAATTCTCCTGTCCATATTTGCCTGCAGGATTGGCACTGTGTCTGAAGTCTTTGAGAAATGCAAATGTTTTGGGGGGGCAGGGGGAAAGGAAAAAAAAAAAAAGGGAAGGGTATACTGTTGCTTTAAAACTTTAGAATCTGGCAGCAGCATAATAAAATATTTCCCTCTTTGTCAGTGTTCGTTTTAATGCATTTTTGGAGATGTGGCAGCAAATTACAGTCAGAGAGATCAGTGCAGTTGGAAATACTTAATTTTCAGAAAGTGGAAGTACTGGGCTGCTGTGGAGTCCTAAAGCCTGAATCTGATATATAGGCCCCAAATTTGCTTTCATTTAAGTCATTGGCAAAATTCCCATTGACTTCAAGTGAAGTAGTATTGGCCCAGTTTCAAAAAAGGAGTATTATTAGGTTTAACATTTTAAACCCACAAACATAAAGAGCAGTCTTAACATTTTCATGATTGAGCATTTTATTTTCAAATGCATTTGACAGTATAGTCAAACAAAGAAATGCAGCTTATCTTTTAAACTTCCAAATTGCTAGGTTGAGCAAAATGGGAACTGCTTTCAATTAAATAATGCATTGAAAAGTATTGGAACAGAATTGTCTTTGACAGAAGAGAAATACTGTATTTATCTCATTGTAGTCCATTCACTGTTTTATGGCTCCAGAATCCTCAAGCAAATATCATAAATCCACATGACATCCTTGCATGTTCTAGCAGATGTTGCATTTGGGTCTCAGAGTTAGCTGAAAGATGTGTTAAAACTCGTGTAACCAGGCAGCTTCCTGTCAGACACCCATCTGAGAAGTCTTAGAACTTCTACTGGCTACAGTGAGATTTTGGATAAAGTTACACACCAGAAATTGGCTCCAGATTTGCCCACTAAAGAGGAGAAAACTATGTAAAGTACAGCTGAAATCTCCCACAACAAACAAATAAAAAATTCTTTTGAGATTTCTGACATTACAGTTGTGGAAAAAATTCAGTTTTGGGGGCATGTGTGCAGACACCAGAGCTAAGAGCGTTGCCAGGATGAAAGGCTGCTCTAACCAGCTCTGTCTGGCGCTGTTCACTGAGTGATGGGGTTTCTGAGGCATTGTCCTACCTGTTGCATTTTGGGGGGTTGCCTACTCTTCAGTTGCACAAGTGACAACACCTCATGGCAGACACCGTGCTAAAAACAAAAGGGCAAAAGAGTGCATGTGCCCGGTGCTCCTGAGGACAAGGAATCGGATCCTGTTTTGGGTGTGGGGACAGTTCAGCAGAAGAGAGCAGAGGGCTGCAGGAATCCTGAGCCCTGCTTGAAGGCTCCTCTGGAGGCTGTGCTTCTTTGAGGCTCAGGTGCAGACTCCAGAGGTGTGGGACTGCACAGCTGCGTCGATGGCAGCAGCAAGCAGCAATGACTTCATACAAGGAGTGGCTTGACTAGACCAGGTGTGCCTGGCTCTCCAGTCTCATCATAGACAGGGCTCTCAGAAGCAACTTCTTCCCTGGCCTGCCCCGTGGAGCCTCTGGTGTCTATTTATCTAGTGTTTCCAGCTGTAATGACTTGCTTGGGGTACAGCTGGATTCAGAGGGTCCTGTAGCCAGAGGATGCCTTCCCCCCTACACCAACATGCTGGAATCCGTGAGTGAATGGGCTTCTGAGGAGTCAGTCAGTCAGGCTCTAACCAAAAGTATACTAATATTTGAACTGTTCTCTTCCTCTATGCCTCAGATGTCAATTGGGTTTTGTTTGCTCAGTTGTGTATAAGATTTCTATGATGTGTGTGATTTCCTTTTGTGCTATTGAAATGGAGGAAACAGAAAATTCAAAGGCAGTCAAGAGTAGGAATGTTATATCTTAACTGTTTAGAGCTAAGGGATTTCAAAGAAAGTACTGTGAGAAGCTTTAGATGATGGCTTGTGTACTGCATGGGCCAAAGTGTGAGCAGGGTCTTGGGCTGCCAAAGGCTAAAAATTCCCTCTCTATCTGCTTTCACAGAGATGGGGGAGGAATGACTTCCCATTTTCAGAAAAAGTGATCAGGCATCTGATGTGTTACAGGTCTGCCAGGGGAAGCAACAGTCATGGACAGATACTTAACACTGGCCATGAAACACAAGAGTATGAAAAAGTCCTCAGAATTTGCTTGTTTGCCATTAGGAAGAAGTAAAGTAAGTAAAAAGTACTTGCCTTATATTTGGATGATCAATAAACAAATTTACTGCAACGTTCAAGCTTCCCAGCCCTTGCAAGCAGAGTTCAAATGGACAGGATTAAGTGGATAGTGATAGTAACAATAACTGAAAAAGTGTATGATTGCTTAAAAAATGAACCCTAGTACAGTGGCACCTGAAAGAACATTATTGTATTTACAATATGGAAGATGAATCCCTTCATCCACTGCTCTCTACTACAGCAATTGCAGATGTTGCAAACACTGTAACTGAAGGAAAATTATTCTGCTAATTTTTATACTGACAAGCCCATTCAAGCAAACAATAACTGCAGTTTACCATGTATCCAGAATAATTCTTCTTGGAAGACTTCAACAGAGACCAGTAAATCGTTCCTTAATCCATCTGTTTTCATGTTTGTTTATCATAATACAGAGGGTTCATGTGCTGAGTAAACAGGTTGTTTTATAAAGTTAATAACTTCTGAGTTATTAGATGAGACTTGGTGCCTAAGCAAACATAGAGACATAAGTGAGCGGGTTCCGGGATGGGACCATGACTACATAACTCAGTTTATCCATGAAAGATAAAACTCCTGTAAAGAGTTATCTTTATTCCAGAGTGTGATGACAAATAATTTTAAAATATATTTGTCAAGGCTTGATTCTCTTCCACTAAATGGGGTGTTTTGCCACTGAACCAGACACTGAATGGTCAGAGTCAGACCATTAATGAAGTCTGAAAACAATTAATGCAGGATGAGTATTCCGGAATGTTTCACATTATACACTTTTAGAACATTATTTTGAAGTATACCTGTGGCTTCCTAGAAGCATTCAGTGCCTGTAGTAAGGGGTATAATGCCAGGGTGAGATCGACTTGGGTTTTTTCAGTTAAAAGTATATACTTTCTTGTTGACACACAGCGTAACCACTAAGAAATCTTTGACAACTGTCTTTGAGAAGATTACAGATCTTTCCCTAAAACACCAGTTTTAAATGCTGTCTCATTATCTACAGTTGATGCTCTTACCATTCCTTTTTATAGCAACCATTTTTCAAATGCCTTTTTGAGTCATGCCTCACTCCAGTAGCCATTGTCTCTTTGAACACTCTATTCTGCCTGATGTCTAAATTGCTGAGTACCCCAGATCTAGAAGATGAATTACAGCAATGCAAAATATTCAAACATCAAAATGGCTGCTGTCTTTGACAGAAACTGCTTTAAATATTAGAAGTGGCCTAAGATAGACATTCCTAGTATTAGCAATGCATTAGGGAAATCAGAAATGTATTTATGTTTTAATATGTTAGATACTACAGAGCTGGGATAAATGCATCAGAAAATACAGTGCATAACTTCCTTACCTCTCTCTCTCTGTTCTGTTTTTCAAGAACTGTTGTTTACACTGATATTTCCTGTGTTGATACAGAAGTTATGCTACCTCTGCTGGTAAATCTGGCTATTTTAATCTGTTTGTGTGTTTATGTGTTGATACAGCAAAAAATGTGCTTGGTACATCCTCTGGTGGCAACACTTGGAAACATCAGTCGGGTGTGCAAAAAACTAACTCCAGTTTCTGCCTTTGCAAATTAGAGCTGCTTTTTCCATGTTCAGACAGAGGAAACTTAGTGGGCAAGAGTGTCCAAGAGGAGGTGCTGGAGAGCAAGAACACCTTCACTCCAGGCTGGGCTGCCCCAGGACAGGGTCACAGAGTTGTTCACCACAAGAGTTCAGAGGGCTCATGGCATGATCATCTTTTTCACCCCTCCATGCCATCCTGCCACCTCAAACTGTTCTTTTTGTGGAAGAGAAGCAAAATTGATGAAGAGGTAGGTTGTGGGGTTTTTCTCAGGCGAAGGAAACTGCAGCAGCCCTTTTGAAGCATTGGCATTCTGACCAGGTGGTAAAACCCCATGCCAAGGAGGATGGTACAGGTTACTCTCTGTATTTAATGCAGCACTATTGAAGCAGTTTCAGGATGAGCCTGACTGAGCAGAATGGGAGAACTTGGTCTTTGAGAACCAGTATCATGAGGTCCCCTCTCTCTCTGCTTCTTCCTCCCACACCACTTAGGCAAAACTCCTCCTCACTGCTAGAAGCCAGTGAACTGCTTGATGTCACTTATGGATTAATCATGTACACAAGAAAAGAAGAAAGAGCTATGAAATAGGTGCGAAATTATATGAATTTAATATTGGCTAGCACACGATCATTTGAGGAGCATGTGTAAATAGCTCCTTTTCTGATCAGGAGGTTTTATCCAAAGCATAGTTTTTTGCTTTTCTTCCTTTTTACCCTTTTAACTTCAGGAGATGGGCAACATGCAAGAGGTTTCACTGTTCTGCTTTTCCCTCCAACAACAAAAGGCGATTAGTTACTGTTTAATCAGCTGCTGTAGTACCAAGACTTGTTGATGAAGCCCGAGAGATTAAGGCGTGGAGATTTTGTGATTCAGCAGAGTTCACAGTGCCAATGTCAAATTTCTGCCTGCCGAGGTAAACCCCATGAGGGAGGCATAGAGGTCAGGAAAGAGGGACATCAGGAACCACCAGGAGGTGATACCATCTGGGGTCAGTAGCATCTGGTGGTCACCTGCATCACAGTCCTCGGGTGGGATGGTGGCTTCTCTGCACTGCAGAAATGACAGACCCAACAAAACTAAGAAAAATTTCTGGTGCAGAAAGTAGGGGAGATGGGCACCAGGCTTTTTTCAGAGGACAGGACTGTCAACAGATGCAAACACAGCTTTAAGGCAGGTAAGAGGTTATTAGGCACAGAACAAATTTCTGTGTCACTGCCTCAGGGCACTTCCAGGGCTGTCCCTGTCCCCAGGGAGATGCCTGATATGGGACAGTGTGCCCCAGTGCCCCTGGATGTTCCTGGATGAGGTGGTGGGACAGGACCAGCTGCCACCCCAGAGAGTCCCCAGCCCTCATGGTGCCCTGCTGCGCTGCCATACCCTGAAGAAGCCAAGAGGGATGGGGACAAGGCAGGGGGACACAGTCGCTGAAGCTGAGTGCGGTTAGCCTGGAGGAAAAGCTCTCTAAGGAGATGGGGAAGGCTCACATGGGAAGGTCTCTAAAGCAAATTATACATATACCCATCAGCCACTCTTGCCTCAGTGCTGTGGTAGGACAAGACACTGCAGCTCAACATCCCTGTGTTTTTACAGCAGCAACAGGCTCATGTACAGCAAGGGGAGACCTCCTCTGAGAGCACATAGCAGGGAGGATAAAACTTTATTTTGGCTACTCCTTTCTATCTCTCCTTCAGTGGCAGAGGAAGGAGCAAGCAGTTTCATTAAGTCCTTCCAGCTCAAGACCTGAGCACCTGGATCCAGCAGTGAAACTTCAGATCTCTGTCAGGGCCACTGGGGTGGCTCTGCCTTTGTCTCCCAAAGCAGATGTGATCTCACTGCAGGTACCCTTGAGGCTCATCCATTTCCAGCCATATCATCAGTCCCTTTTTCAAGAGACTGACTGCATGTCTAGGCAGAAGCAATGCCATTTTGTAGTAACTTTCTGTGAATAATCAATATTTAGTGCCTGCAACGCTAATACTGAATTATTTATCTGAGAATTTAAGTATTTGAACAAATATCAAAGCCAGTTGTATCCTGGGCTGCATCCAAATCAGCATGGCCAGGGGATCAAGTGAGGTGAATCTGCCTCTATACTCCATCTTTGTGAGAGCCCACCTGGAGTACTGCTTCCAGGTCTGGGGTCCCCAGCACAGGAAGGACAATGGCCTGTTGGAGCGAGTCCAGAGGAGGCCATCAAAGTGATTAGAGGGATGGAGCACCTCTCCTGTGTGGAAAGCCTGAGAGAGTTGGAATTATTTAGCCTGAAGAGAAGTCTTCAGGATGACTTAATTGCATCTTCCATTACCTAAAGGAAGCCTACAAGAAAGATGGAGAGGGACTATTTACAAGAGCATGTAGTGATAGGTCAAGGCTTTAAACTGAGAGTAGGTTTAGGTTAGATATTAGGCAGAAGTTCTTTACTGTGGGGCTGGTGAGGCAGTGGAACAGGTTGCCCAGGGAAGTTGTAGATCTCCCATCCTTGTAAATGTTCAAAGCCAGGCTGGATGGACCCCTGAGCCACCTGGTGTAGTAAAATGTGTTGCTGCTTATGGCAGGGAAGTTGGAACAAGATGACCTTTAAGGTCCCTTCCAACCCAACCCATTCTATGATTCCATACTTATTCAAACTGCATTATTAGAAGGGTAAACTATTAGGTACTCTGAGTGCTAGAATATCTTACTACAGCCCTGGCTAGAGGGAAGTTTGTGCAAGTATACAACAAACATGATAAGCAGGCAATAAATAGCTTCCAGGCCATCTCCTACTGCTCAGACATGACTTGGCTGAAGTGTTATGTAGGGGATAGGTCCTTAGCAGAGCTTTGAAGATGGGAAGTATTTGGACCATCCCTATTGATTGTCCAGTACCTGAAAAACATCCAAAAAAGATTTTTTTTGTACAAAAAACATTCTGGAGATCTGTGAGTCAGGAAAAGAGAACAGACACATTTGTCCTGCAGCTGGAGCTGAAGGACTAACAGGAGTGAAAAAAAGAGGAAACTTATTTCTGGGACGGGATGTCTGAACATGAACAAAGGTAGGTTGTTTACTAGATCAAAAATGTGACTTTGTCATTTTTAGAGAAAAGCATTACACTTTGGCCAAATCCAATAATTCTACCACCAGATGCAATGAATCTTATGCAATGAAGTGGGCAGAAAGTGATAAATATTTTTCCCAATAAGTGCATATGCTCTTTTATATGCCTTTTGGCCCCCATATTATCAATTATTAAAAGTTTTAAAAGTAAAAAGATCTTTGTCACTCTCAGTTCATCCACAAAGAGATTCCCGTGTCCCTGTTGGAAGTGGTTTTGTTTGGCTCTTCAAGTAAGACCTGTCATCTGATTTCAGTGTCAGGAAAGATTCTGGATTTATTTCCATCAATTTGTGCATCTGTCTTCCTTCCTCACTCAACTTCCCCCTTAATTGTGTACCTGATCTGCAGGTACACAAATGAACAGGAAAACTTTCCTCTCATGAAGTTCAGAGTTCAGTACTGGATTTCCCCTGGTAGGGATGGAGGAGCTTTTCTTTAGGTTGCTCTCTTTTGCAACTGTAGGGGCCAGTGGTAATCTCTTAGACTGCATCTCCATCCTGTGTCTGTCTGAGGCACAAGCCCTGGATGTGCCAAGCCTGCAAACCCCTCTCAAGCATGTTCTGACTCTGGTGGCCAAATGTTGTTTTCAGCTGGCAAGCAGCAGGCCATGGAGTTACCCAGTGTGGCAACCACCAGCCACAGCTGTCTCTTACCCATGGTTGATGCCTTACTCCTCAGGCAGTGCCAAGACCCAGGCTAAGGATGGCTGTTTCTAAGCTAAGAGGTTTGCCGGGGTGTGAAAGTGTGACTCTTGGTACAAATCCCAGACAGGTGCTTCCCAGATAATTTGTTGACTGTATTGTCCAAACAGCACTGTATTACTGGATGCTTCACATATTTTCTGTCAGGGGGCCTTGGTATTAAAGGATGACAGAAGGATATCGAACACATTGTGGACTAATGAAGGAAATTTTACTGTCTGGGTCATTGAAGGATCAGGTGAAATTACCCGAAGGACTCTTTCTGGTCTTAATAGCAGGAAGTTCATTACTTTGCTGACATTAGTGTTACTGAGGCTGTAAATAGACAAGATGGTAAACCTGTTTTAAGATGCCTATTACAAGATCAAAAACCCTGTGTCCATATGACACAAAGCACTAAAACAACTTCAGTCTGTCAGTTCAAATTTGTTCCAAATATTTTGAATTCTTAGTACAACTTCAATCTGTCTTGACAGATCAGTTTTTAGCTCATCCTGCCCACTCTAATTTTATGCTGAATACACATCATCTGTTTACCCATAGTTGGGATAAAGCCTGGCATATATCCATAGACTGTACTCTGGCTAATTCATCAGAAATATGCCCGTGCCTCATTCAGATTGGATTTGTACCACAGGCTGATCCAGGAGCACACAGATCTTATACAGTGGAAGCACAGCCTGTGCGCGGCCTGTTGACAGAAATGGTATGTGACAGAAAGAATCTAGGAGGAAAGTAAAAAGTATAAAAGCTGGAGGAAAGCTGATGAACAAAAAAAAAAAAAAAATGAGACGTGACTTAGAAGGGAAAAAAATAAATTAAAAAAAAAAAGGTAGCATGTGAAACAAAAGATTTGAAAACCACACACAACACTGTGGGTAGTGCAAATACAGTTACATGCAGTGCCAGACATAAAGCATTGAGAATACAGATTAAAAGAAACTCAAGATGAGGCAGAAGGTCAATGCAAGCTTCTCAACTTGATGAAGGAATTATTGGGTGAACTTCTGTGGTCTCTTTTATAAAGTCGAAGCCTAATAGAGTGAACCTTTCCACTTTAATGTTGGTTGATCATAAGTAATTGCCAGTCACTGTGGTGGTGCAGTCTGGATTGCACACACAGACTTGAGTGTATTTTTGCCACAGCTCTGAAGCCAAGGCTGTGCTGCTGGGTTCAAACAGGAAGACTGTAACAAGAAAATGGGAGGACTCTGTCTGGAGAAGAGGAAAAAGATCTCATTAAAATCTAATGAAAGACAAGGAGACATAAAACCCCACGTGATCTCAGTAAATTAGCGATTGAAAAGCTCTTGAGATAAGATTTAGACTTGACTCTAACTCCTTCCTTGCTCTAGCCAAATGTTCCCCTCTTACAGGTGCAACTGCTTTAATTTCGGTGACAACAGTCCTATCCCTTCATGTAGATGTCTACTACAGCTAAAATGTCAGCTGGGACTTTTTGCTGGGAAGGACACCACGTTTTGATTCTTTTCTCTCATTCTTCTGGCTGCTAAGGAAAGGGACAGGCATAAGGAAAGTGAAGGGAAGAGGGGTGTCTCATCACTTGGTCTCTTGTTGCCCAAAACTGAATATATTTTGCTTCTTCCTTCTTAGAAGTTGGTAGGAAAGAAACATTATTAAAAAAACATAAAATCAATCTCATCTATGCTCAGCTTAATTTCTTTCTATATGAAGATATTCCCAAAGTAATACCAGATTGCTCTTTTTTAACTGGCTAATTAGCAAGAGGAGGTGTGTATTCGAGATCACAAAGTCTCTCCTACTAAGAGCTGGTAATGTAACCACATTATTATCACTCTTCATTTACAGGACAACTGACAGATACTTTCTTAAAAAGCATTCCTTTTTCTTTTCTCTCTATTTGAGAAATAAAAACAGTTACACAACAAAACAAATGTAGAATGCAGGAGCTGGAGGCTCAATGAAAAGAGAAATTTAGCTAATATTACAGAAGTTCTAAAAAACATTGCTAAAAATTATTGAAATTTAAAATCTCAGTAATTTAGGGTATTCTAACCTAATTAAAACTTCCCTGCAATTCAGAAAAGGTCTAAAAATGTCAAGAAAGGCACTTCCTTTTCTTGCAGGTGGAACAAGGACCCATCTTCCAAGGGCTTCATTGAATCCTTACTTTTGAGACCCTAAGATTGAGCACACGTTTTTCTCAAGACAAATTATCTTCACAAAATAATTTCAGGGGCTGTGTGAATTAAAAAAAAAAATTTATGGTGAAGAATTGCACAGTTTAGCATTCTCATATACGGCAACAGGATTCTGCCCTAATTCAAAAAGAAGTAGCAATGACATTTTATTTATTGTTCCTCCAGTTTCCTCATCAATCTGTCCCTAAGCTTCACAAATTTGACACACACTATTAAGGACAGTGAAAGAAACTTTCTGCAGTTTGTAAATGCAGGACACCTATCAGACCTTCCTTTTTTGCATTTATGAACCCAAATGAAAGCAGTGTGAACTGAGCTTGTTAGCCTTTTAGTGATTAAAAACAAAGTTAGTTGCAATGTAACACTAACCACAATTACGGTAATCAACTCTAAAATGAGAATGAATTCTTAGTATTAAATTCAATTTTGTTAATGAGAAACTGAATTTAGGAACTGTTACTTATTAACTAGCCAAGAGGTGTAAAGAAGCATGGAAAGTCTTGAACACCACTCAAAACTTTTTGGGAAAGGATGAGTACTGTAATATCAAGTAGCACACAAAAAATATCTGTGGTCTGCAGCTACCCACTACTACATGTGTTTGGGAAAGATTTCACAACAGCAAGGGAAGGCAGCAGATCAGGAGAAGCAAGGGGAAGTTGTATTTTGGAGCAACAAATAAAAGCAACATGATACAGATGTGAAGAGGCCTTTGGAGAGAGGAGGAAGAGTTCACATTCAAGGGTTATAGGACACAGTTAATCTGCCTCTGTAGTGGTGCTCACTTGAGACACTGCAGGTACTGCCTTGTGTAAACCAGTAATTTTCACAGAAGTTCACTCTTCACTTATTCCCATGAACTCAGATACCATGGACCTCTGAAGCTGGGTATCTAAACCCAAGCAATACATGCTTTCTTGGCAGTACCAAAGGCCCTGAAAGCACAGGATTTTTTTTTTTTTTCCCATCCCATTCTTGTCATTTCAGCACAGCGAGCACCTAGGAGGGGCAGCTGATCACTGTGCCTTGGGGAAAACTCTGTTAGAAAAGTGTTTATGCCAAACAGGTATTTGAACAACTGCCCGTGCAGAGCACACTTAGCCTGGGCTGTCCTACGGTTCCACCAAGATGTGTCCTTGCTTTAACACTGTTACTTCAAAGCAAGCACCTGGGGGACTATCTGTGGGCTCACAGTGCTCACAGCTCACCTTACGCTTCCTAATAGCCCTGATTTCACTGAAATCACACAGATGGGCTCCATTTTCCAAATAAGAAGCAACAAAAACCGGTGGGGCTCCCTGAAGAACTGAATCAAACCAGCACTGGGATTTACAGCGCTCCTAAAATCACTGGTGGCCCTGCTGTGTTTAATTTCTGGTATTCGTGAATTTTATCTGAATAGATGTGACCTTGACGTATGGCCTAATCTACAGTTTACTTTCCAGTTTTAACAGAAAACAGTCATTTTCGTACATATAATTTCTCTTGCAGAGTATCTCTTTCCTCACAGATCCCTCCTTGGACAAGGGGCATAGGTCAGAAAAAAACAGATGCCAAATTATGATACACCTGCAGATACATGTTTTCTTTTTTTGTCTTTTCTGCTGGGGAACAAACTCTGCCTGAAGCTCTACAGTATGCAGACATCTAGTGGTTGGATAATATAATGCAATTACACATTTTTACAGGACACCTGGAAAAATTTTGTGCCATCATATCATCATCTGAAGGCCAGACATGTTGGGTCCTGTTGAAAATAAATTCTTTGGCTCCTCAAGAACTTTTTTCATTCCTTACAGCCCTAGTCACAGGTATTTTGAGATGCTCTGACCCCATGTGTTTTTAGGATCCCATTTTAAATTGTGTGGAACTGAGGTGGTCAAAACAAAATCAGGAAGGTTCAAAATGCTGCAGCACACTTACTTAATCACAGCCTATAATTTCACACTGACACTCATGCACTTCGTAATCATTAGAGGCTTCCCTGCCAAGAGCACACAGCTCTCAGGCTTTTTTGTGTTTGTTTTTTATTTTTCTCTTGAGTAAACATCTCCTTATCTGTGTGAACTGCTACATTTTTCTAAGCCATGAATAAATCTTTCTGCTGCCTTTGGTTTGCATTTTTTTTCTTTTTACTTCGCCGCATATATGATTACCCAGCTAAAGAGACCAAGCCGTTTTCAACTTACCATCCAAGATAATGAAACCCACTTCCTGAGGACCTATAGTGCACCAAAAAGAAAAACCCCAGTATCTTCACAACATGAGGCTGAACACACATTTTCTAGAACTGCTTTATACCTGCTATTTAAAATTTTGCTGACATGGTGTATCACATTCAGCTCTATGTGTTCACTGACTTATCACAGCTTTCATCTGTTTCATGCTCACCACTGTCAGATGTTTACATGGGAGGCACTTCAGAAAGCACTGTTTGTAGTGTATATTTATACTAAAGCCTAAGGGAGGAAAAGAGTTTATGTCTATGTAAGATCAAGTTGTTTTTGTCGCCATCTCAGACACAAACATCACCTTTAATAATAAGCACGGGTGTTGCTTATGTGCTTGAACCTCCTGCCTTCTTGAGTGCTTTACTTTATAAAAGAATGGAGTTTGTGTTTAGAACTAATTTCTTTACTGTCTTCCAGCTCAGGAGATGTGGTGGGTGTGGGAAGGTAACTCAGCACAGGGAATGTGGTGGACAGCCAGGGTTTGGGGTGAGGATTGCTGTCCAAGGACAAGCAGCCAATTCCCTGTCTCTGGTGGGAAAGGTGCAGGAGAGAAGCAGTCTCAGGGAATAAGGCTGACTGGATGTGGTTTCTGATCACTGATTTGGGAGTTGGCTGCGAGTTAGTCAGCTGGTGTTACACAACCCAGAATGGATCACTTCCAACACAAGCAAGTTGAGAGGGAAATAGAGAAGGAATATTTCCAGCCACATCCCTGCTGGTGCAAAGGGCACTTAAGGAAGTTTCTTTATGCTGTTTTTGCTTCATTATCTTGATACTTTCCTTTTTTTGGTTATTCGAGGCTTAAACAGCCCAATTTAAACAGTGTACTTTATAGGGCAAATTCTTTCCAAGTACATCTAATATTTCCCTTCTTTTACCCCATCTTCAGTTGTTTCCCTCATATTTGGGGAGGAGAGGGCCTCTTTGTATGAAGATGAGGTCAGGCTGTGGGGAAGGCCAAACAGAAATAAAAAGCTGCCACTGTCTCTGTAAACAGCATGGGAAGAATGCTGGTGAGAAGCATTTGAAGATACTGAACAGAAGAATCACAAAAAATAACCCAGTACTGAACAGCAAACCTTGCATTAGAAGTAGTTGTCGCAGCAAATCAGGCAGGAGGCTTAAGAGGTGATCTGACTACTGAGTCAATGCTGGGTTTTTAATTTGCAAATAAGGCTAAGTCAAGGTATTACAAGTTCTCCTGGACAAGGGCTACACGCACTGCAGGTCCATATGAAGAATCTCTCTCTGACATGGCTGATTGCTGGGTCTTTTTCTGATATCTGGCATCATACAAATAATCTGTGATCAGAGAGGAATCCTCATGTGATAGAGGGGAGAAGGCACATGCAAAGTGATTGTAAAGGTAAGTTCTTTAATACATCTGAAGCATTTAAACAAGTACTGTAAAAGAGAGAGGCTCACGAGAAATAAAGTCTTCAGAGCAAGTCTCGAACAGCATTCAATATAAAAGACCTGGGGCTGTAAAATGAATAATGGGGAAAAAGGAAAAGGAACAGGACTAACACAAATTCATTAAGCAAAGGGAGAAACCAAATGACACAAATAGCAACAGGGCTGCTGAGCTGATGCTAGGCATATAGTCTTCATATTGAAATATATTAGCTTTAATTAGAAGTTCTACAATTAATTTTAAATTGGTTTTGGTTTTAAAATATTTTTTTATGTGTAGCATTCTAAAGAGATAAACACAGACACATAGGTGTGCTTACAATGGCAGCTACAGTTTCATAAATAAGTGTGCTTATAAACACTTCCAAACACATCCTGCATGGTCCAGCCTCTGGAGGTGTAGTGGGTGGTTCTCCAGCTACCTGACATTTCAGCAGGCAGCACATAAAGAGAGAACACATCTGAAAGCAAACTCCTTGGCTGATGATACCACCATGATACCCAGCCAAGGAGGAAAAAGCAGGCCAAAATTCGTACTCCTTCCACAGTTCTCAAACCCTAGAGGGTTTTCCCCTTTTTTTCTACAGCCACCATTCCCCCTGAGGCTCCCCCCATTTCTACAAGAATGGAAGCTTCCCTTCATTCTTGCTGGAGTGGATGTGACAACCATGAAAGGAATAGTTTGCCCAAGGCCATTACTGCAGCAGTGCTGTGCCCACCAGTCAAACTCAATGAAGGTGTGTCTGTGCTCCTGCCAGCTGCACCCCGGCAGAGACTGGAAAACGCTGATGGGTGTGACTTCTCGTGAAGCTGCATATGAATGAATCTCCTCTCCTCGTTCCTTCTCAGCAAAATTCAGTTAAAATTTCTCAGTAAAATTATTTTTTCTTTATGTTGCCCTGCTGTTAAGCACTTTCACCTCGTCAGCAACAGTAGTCTTCAGTTACCCTCTGAGAGTCAGGAACACAGATGAGTCAACCTTTAGGATGCAGACCAAGATGATGGCCAGGGCCACTCTTACTTCCTCTTAGACTCATGTCCTACCTCACATCTGTTTCCACACACAGCCACTACCACACTCTTGCCAACGTAATGTCTGGGATCAAGCCTATCCTTTAACCCACACCAATTTATGCCTGTTTACCTCCCAGATATGTTTTGGGAACAGGTCTTATTGATAGAATTTATTATTAGTCCACCTATGCCTTAATTTTCACACAAAGGAGAGGTAGGAGCCAGGGCAAAAGGCACAGTGCTCTCTAAGAAGCTCCTCTGATTTAGATTAAGTGGGAACCCAGGATCACAACCCAAGGTGCAAAGTACATCATATTACGGTCTGAAGTCAAACTAAGAGTTTAAAGGCTCTACATTTTTCTGAGAGCTCCAGAAAACTACAGAGGAAACTGAAGAACACATCACCTGTAGAGGGAAGATCACTGACAGCAGGCATCTGCCCCAATTCACTTTCCTTCTCCCAAGAGCTGGATCTCTTCCTATTCCCAATACCTTCCTACAGTTTATCAGAAGCCTGTGGAGCCAGCTTTTGTGTGATGAGGCACAAAGTTGCTTTTAAGTATTATGCCATTGATTTCTTGACCAATAAGTGTGCAACTCTTGGAAACTTATAATTCACACTTCCAATAAATCTCTAAAATTATATGAAGCATTATGCCCATTAACATTTACCTTTAAAATTCTTCCAGAGAGCAATCTAAATCAAAGTTTTAGCAGCTGTAGGCTTGAAGACGAAATTACTAATTTAGGGCCTTACACTACCCTCAGAACCCCTTTATCTGTTTTATGATTTCTTAAAAATATTAATACAAAGGCAGGCATGTGGAACTCTAATTGGAGAGCAGCAGAGCCTTGCCACACTCAATAAAACCTCTCATGGGTGCAGTGTAACTGAAATAATACACAGAGAGCCCTTCCTGAAAATTCCTCCCTGTGGATTCCTACCAAAACCAGAAAGACTAATTTAACTTTTCCCAACACAAAACGAATGTGGGTTCACCAATCTGTAATTAGAATGGGTGTGTTTTGTGAATGAATTTGTTGTTATAATTAGATCTACTTCTTAAGACACAAAACTGTTATAAGTATTTTTACCAGTGGGTTTTCTTTTTCTTTCAAAGCCAAGCCTAGGAAAAAAAAAAGTCTGACAAATGTTGAGACAAATTTACTAACTTCAATTCCTCAGTAGTAGTAGTATTTATATGACTAGAATTTCACTGCACAAGGCAATGCTTGAAAGAACAGCAAACACAGGAAGGGAGCACAAGAAAAGGAAATAATGAACTTTTTGGTGGAGACATTACATCATTTGCTTTGCAATGTATCTGTATTTCACAGCCACAAGAATATCAGCCAGCTCCAAGATAAGGAACATGTTTATTTAGAGAATAAATCTAGTTCAGATTTCATCATAATGTCAATATTTGCCATATTACTACTACAGTTCCTGTCAGTTAACACTCAGTAGTTAATAATACGTTGTATGCAAAGGGAGAAGATCTTCTGAATGAGCTGTGCATATAACCTGAGAATTGGCAGGTTTGGAACGTGGTTCACTCCACTTTTGGAGGGTCCTTTCATTGCTGGGTGCAAGGAGAAAAGAACAGACCTTCACCTGGCAGAAACCAGTCGACTTCCACCTCACAGAGCTTTATTTTCCCAAGATTTTAGTCCCAGACCTGACAACTGAAACAAAATATCAGGCTCCTGTCAAAAACTGCAGACAGTCCAACCAGGCCATTGCAGGCCATTGCAGCAGAGACTTGTCCTGCCCTGTGGTGCGATGCAGATCAGTGGGAGGCTGGGGTCTGGTAATCAGGTGTTGGGGTTGGGCTCTAGCTGCAGCTGCTTGGGGTGTAACTGCTGAAGGAAGAGGGGCAGCAGCCAGTGAAGCTGCTACATGCACATGTTGCAGACACTGCAGGTGGAAAGTATGGTTTTGGCCAGCACCGAAATCTTGAATCCATTGTATAAATAATGGGGTTATACTTCATTAAATGTGGGCGAAAGATAGAGATAACTCTAAGAAATATAATTTTCTCTAAGTCCAAGGAGAAACATGCTGATTGCTACTCTGCTAAGCCCAAAATGAACAGATGACCTCATGGTGGGCTGCTTGCATTACATTTTCAGTGCATTTATTGCAATGCATGCTGCCAAGCCTTATCTCCAAAGGAAGCATGTGTTTCTGCAGTGCACCCAGCTACAAACACATTAAGTGGTCAGCAGTATCTGGTCCCCCTCACCCAGCTCACATGCAGAGTGTGGGTTTGTCCTGTTGTTTCTGCTGCCCCTAATACACACATAAATTACTCAGAGGGCTCGTAACTCGTTGTTCACCAGCAGCTCTCCCCATAACCCTTGACAAGGTGGATTAAGGATGCCTTCTGACTCTGCATTTACCATTGCCTGGGAATGACTGTGATGGATGATCGATCTGCTCCAAGGCAGTGGCCTCCCCTTTGTGAGCCCTCAGTCTGCACCTTCATTGTGCCCCAGACTGGAACTTGCCATCTGTGCCTCTGGGCTTCTTCCACTGACACAGATCTCTGCAATGTCCCTCATGCTAGGGCAGGGGACCTCACTAACAGCTACGGTGATCAAAGCTATTGCCTCCCGAATTACTGACTCTGTCCTTCAGATCTTGGTGTTTCTCAGGAATTAGAAGCTATGAGGTTGACTAGCTGGCTCAGACTACCCTTGCCTTACCTTCTCTGTCAGATAAGTCATGTGTGGCCCAGCGTGGCAATGCCCATGCTGTGCAGCGAGCTCAGGACATGCAGAGTAAGTCCCCAGACCACCATCCTCAGCAATGTACAGAACAAATAGAACTGTCATAATTCACAGGAGAACAATGGCTGATAATTTTCTGCCTGAATTGAACACTGTGTCGCAAAGTTCCATGGCTCACCAAATAGAACATAATCCAGATAATTCTGTTTATTGTTGTATTGGTTAATTTTACTTAGTTTCAAACTGTCCTTTATTTCAGTTAGGTTCCTAGTAATGCAAATGTCATTCAGCTTTATTCTGATAAACCATGTCAAGTGCACATGTTTGGCAGAAAAATGCTCCTTTCTGCCAAAAAAATAATTCTGAATTTGTATAATACTCTTTGTGAACAAACAATGTTTTTATTACCTCTGTAGAATGCATCTCTCCTCTACAGAAAATATGGTTACTGACAGCACAAGAGATGATATGGAATAAAACTAAATCTAACATTCAAAACAATGAGTATTTCTACATATTAGCATTCATACCAAGCTTAAAATCAGTACTATTTGGATCACAGATGACTATTAAATGCTATGGCGAAGTAGCTATAAAAGCAACGATAATGACAATTTAAAAATAGTTAACAGTGTGAATTGGAAAATTTAATACATTTTCTTCTTTTAATGTACATCCCATTCCCAGAATTTCACTGGACCGTGTGGACAGACCAACTGTCACAGCTGTCTATCAAGGCTGGATTAGATGAAGACAAACAATACAGGCTTTGTGGTTCAACTGAAGCAGCAGTCTCAAAAGTTTCCATTTCTCATCTGTGGGCACTGTGGGAGCATTGTCTTCCCCCTCTCTGAAAAGAGAATGAAACAATTATGTTACTGAAATTCCTCCGCAGTGGGTCTGAAAGACTTGTTTATGTCCAGGCAGGGAGACAGGGGAAACTAAAAGCTGGGATTTCATGACAGCAGGTGGGAGCAGTTTCAGGGTATATACTTCAGTGACATAATGGTACTGATTCTTCTCGTTGAGGGTAAAGCCAATGCTGCAAGATTTACTAGCAATTGAGGAAATGGCAGTAAAAATGCAAAGTTAAAGGCAGTGGTAAAATTATTAATTTGACACAAAGTTTTACAATTGGCTTTCTGAATCAATCTGGTAATTGATTCTAACCTGGTGCTCACGATAGTAAACTAGAAAGCAAAATACACTGGTCACAGAGAACTTTTTACCATTTATTATTTTAGGGGCCTTACTAAGTGAAGTGCTGAGTACCAGCTCTCACAGGAGTCAGGTGGGCTCAAGGCATAGAAAGCAATCACCCAGTTTGTCCTAATAGCAGTAATATTCTTTTTCATTAGAAGCATTAATCAATACTTGATTTCATGCAAACACAGATTCATGTGCTTTGGCATAACCTTAAGAATCCAGGTGCTCAGATTGCCCTAGTGCTCTCAGTTCAGAAGCAATAGGTATAAGAATGTCAAACCACTTCATTCTGTTGTACTCATAATTTGCCTTTTTTTTTTTTCCCTGAGGTTATTTTAGTGCTAACTTTAGCTCAGTATATACACACAACCAGTCTGAAAGTGCTCGTGTGCAAATGGTCACCTACAACTGCTTGCAGGAAGAGTCACCACATTCTAGAGAGTTCCCACTCTGGTCCTGACAGCGGAAGGGAGAGCAGAGATTTTTAGGCACCAGCAGTGCTGCTAAGAAGTCAGTGCCTACCCACGAGCCAATCTGTGTTGTGATTTCCACATACTCCCTGGTTATCATTCAATACCCCCCAAAAGTCATGTTGTCTGGCAGCAGCACCATTTGATGGTCCACTTGAAGAGCTTTCTACCAGCTGCCTCCTAAGGGAGGCTGTAAGGCCTTCACAGAGCAGCGGGTTTTACACTCCACATAACAGCACAGAGGATTCCTGGCTCTTCCTAGGGCTTGGTATAAAGGTGTAACATAAAAAAAACAAACAACAACCAAGTAATAGTAACAAGTTATTCTCCATCTCTGGAAAAACTCTTGGCATGTTTTACAGTGGGCTACTGATACAAGGGTTCAGGGACCAAACCCCACCCTGAAGTGAATAGAAAGTTTCCATTTGCATGGCCAGAAGGTACTGGATCGGTGAATAAGACTGAGCAATCTGAGTGAGAAAGTTCAAAAGAAGCCAAAACCCTTGTGTTTTTAAGGTTCCGTTTAGGTAAACTAATGCTGTTGCACAGTGACACTTCCTCAACCTCAATTAGTGCTAAACTAATTATGAAAATTGTTTTACACACTGCAGTGCATAGTACCTCTCCTCTTTCTTGGATAACCCCTAGTGTGATATAAGGGTGATTGAGTATCTAATTACTCCTTAATTGAATGCACATTTTGTACATTTTTAGCTAGTTCAAGCTTAATGCTTTTAGTCCAAAAGTCAAAGTCAGTGAAATTAAGTTGAACTGGGATTTGGGTACCTATTGTATTAATGAATTACTTTTTGAAAGGAGACTAATTATGAGCCAGTCTGAAGATTTCAGTTGTGTTTGTTACAGAAATACTTAATGTATTGTCTGACAAAAGACTGATTGTATATATTGGTAGTGTTGTTATTCATGTTTACCCTTTATTCCCTTATTTAACAATAACTTCCCTACCATGCTAAATCAATAGCACTGTTCCATAATATATGTGGTTGAGTAACATGCTATTCAGGCCAAAGGTTTACGTAGAGATGAAGATACCTGCTTCTCTTACTCTTCTGAAAAGTTTTTGGAAATGCAATATTTCAGCTACAGTTTTACAAATGGGCATGTGCATTATAACCAAAAAATTGCTTAGCTTAAATGCCTTGTTTATAGATTATATTTCTGCCTCTGAAATTTCCTTTGCTTGGGTTGAGTCCTACATATATTTAGTAGAGATCCACTGCTTCTGGTGAAGTCTTCTATGGATTAAATAACCATTCCCAAAGAAAACCTTTCCAGGATCAGTGCCATAAAGCGTAAATACCTGCAAAATCTGAGAGTTCTTCACAATACCCATGGTTTGAAAAAAAAAATATTAACAAGGTTAATCAAAACTCAGAAATCAACCTAAGAATGTAAAAAAATCATTTTTCCAAGAAGATTTATATCTAATTCTTTCATATAATAGTTTTATGTACCTATATTCTTCACAGAGAAAATTTTCTTGTACAAAACTGATATAAATGCAACCCTATAAATCTTATCTCAGAAACAAGGAGCAGAAGCAGGAGCAAAGATAAGGAGCAAAGCTGGTATATTTTTAAGGACCAAAGGTCCCAATACCTATAGCAATAGAGAGAACATATTTAAAAGAGAAGATATAAGAAAACTTTAGTGAAAAAAATTATTTTTCAAAGTCTTCCAAAAGTGTTGAGAAAGTGCAAATAAAGACACTATGGAGAAATTAAATAGGATGGCCATGACAATATGTCTTTCCATCAGATAGGGAGGAAGTAAGATGTCCCAGTGCAGCAGCTTTAGGTCAAGATCACTACACAAGATCAAAACCTTTATTCTGCTGCTTAAAAGTAGTCAATCTCCTTTCTGGAGAGCTTTTCCACCTCTTTTGTTTCACCATATTCCTTACCACCACTGTCTCACACAATGTTCTATCTTTTTCTTTACAGAAGGATCTTTCCTTCTCCTCCTTAATACTACAATAAATCAAAAAGTTTAAGAGTTTAAAGCAAAATCAAAAGACATGGGTGGCAAAACCAGTATAATGCTGACAAAACATTACCTTTCTCCTACACCTTCCTAAAAACAGCACCTGAAACTACAGCCAGGCGTGGATTTGGAGTGTCTCAGGAAAGAGACCTGAGTACCTTATCAAACCTTATCTTTCTTGAAATGCTTTGCATTCCTTCCATGAAAAAGTTACAATTTATTGAATCTACATCAAGTTCTGTGGGCATTTAGCTACATCTAGCTAACTAAAATACACCTTTGCTTCTCTTGAGCTATGGGGATGCATAAATGTTTTCAAATGAAGTTTTGTTGGGTAGCACTGCTTTGTCATAAGCTCTGGTCTTATCCATAACACGTTGCTAACAACAGTCACTGCTGACATCCTGTTTCTTGAGTGGCAAGTATCAGTTGCAAAAACACTTTCAGTAATCCAAACAATTTGGTAGTTTCAATTTGCTATTTATGTACAGAACATGTCTGTCTGCTTAGCAAGAGTTTGCATACTTTTCATTGTATTGTCTTTACCTATATGAAATAATCAGAATTAAAAATTCCAATAAGAGTACTACCTGCATCTTCAGTTTCAATGGAGTAATTATGTTCTGCTTGAATCTCTGTGATTTCATCCAGGTAAAACAGAGTGCACTTCCAGTGCCTAACTTGTATCACATTGTTGAAGGAGGAAAGCATATTTCAAGCTCTCTTCTCTGTAATGTACAGACATATGTACCTACATGTCCTTCTAGTACCTTTGACATGTGAGAGCCTATTACATTTTATATGTACTAATTTCTTTTTCTAAAAATGGGTGTAGCTTTATCAATGATGATTTAAGCTTCCTACTATTTTGACTCACCACTAATTTGCAGCATTTTACCCATATGAAAATACTATGGCAGAGTTTCAGTGCTTGTTCAGACTCTAACTTGTGTGTTAAAATTGCTAATGAACATGTTGTTGAGGGTGTTTTGTATGACAAGCACTCCTGGCTCTTGGCTCCATTATCAGTTCCCAAGTAGCAGTCTACAAACCATACATGGTTTATGGTAAGCAGCTGGAAATTATATTCTCAAAACTGTTTTTATGAAAAGCTGATGGTAACAGTGAATTATGAACAGGAAAGAATGTGTGATGCTGATAGACACTCAGGCCACAAAATTTAGGAACACTTGTCAGCATGAAGTATCTTATTTGAAGCATAAGCAGGGATCTGATTCCTAGACTACCTTATGACTTTTTTAGCTATGAAAATGAAGCACAGTAATCTTTCCTCCTTGCTTCTTTACATGCTAAGGGATTTTGACTGTTTTCCATTCCTCCACAATTTGTGTATTTCTAACAAGAGCTCAGTAAGGGATTGAACAAGGACAATTCCAATATGATACTAACTCTGAAAACTCAAAATGGTTTTCCTTCTCATTTAGGGCTTGATCACCTGCTATACTGATGCTCTGGCCCAGGCACATAAATACCTACCACAGCAAGGACCTGTCTATGACTCCTGGCTGCCTCTTGGCTACCAAGTTCCTACATTCTGGCCCCCATGCCAGAGGGAGGTCACATAAGCTACAAAAGTGTTTTTCTACTCACTTATTTGAATCGTCAGCAGCAGGAAAAGAATTTATGCTGATATTACAGGGTTCACTTGCAATCTCAGTGTATACCCTACACCCTGCTATTGCAACGAAGTAGTGGAAAACAGCCTCAAAAGGCATCATTTTTCAGCCATTCCTGGAGCTTTTGGTCACCTGAAGGCTCCAAAAGTTTTGTTTTGTTTCCAGTAAGCCTCTGATTATGGTATGTGGCTCACAAGCCAAAGGTGTTTGGCCCTCTGTCCTACAGTCATGCACTCAAGTGCAAGTACATTCTCGAGTACTCTGAAGTGGTAGGAGAGGGTTGGGCACTGTACATAACACCGTAAATACAGAAGAACAACAGTCATTTTTGGTGGTAACATAAAGTTCAATTTCTTTAAAAGACTGAAACTTAATTAAACCAACCACCTTTTAAGCACAAACTCTAAATTTATGGAGACAAACAATAACCAATAAAAAAAATCACTCACTTAGAAGCAGCATAAATACTCATATTTCAACAAATCTAGGAAATCAGTGTTTGCATTTCTAAAGAACTAGTGTTGATAATCTTTGTGTCGGGTTGATTTGGGTTTTTTTAAACAGGAAAATGATAAGAACAGTCATAGTAGCCTAATGATGCATGGCTGCTGACAGCTCATTCCACCTCTGCACAACAGGAAAGGATAAAATCCCCAAGTGTTAGAACTTCTGCAGAGTAACTTGTTTGTGAACTTCACAAACTGCAAATGCTACCAGTTAACTGAGAATAAAGACACATGGATTGCTAATGTAAATGCCCATTAAAATGTAAATTTCACTGAGATCTCTTTAAACATAGAAATGCAGTCCACACCATTGTATCACACTTCCCATTTCTCAAAGACTAAGTGCAGCTCCATGGTTCGCTCTGTATTTGAATGTTCCTTCATATTCTACGATCTGTTATCATACAATTGACAATTCCATAAAGGGGAGAGTGCACCACGACCTGTTTAGTACTAGTTCATTCCCACTGGCAATACCAGATCCCCTGCTCAATATGCTGGGGAAAGGGCAACATAGTTTTGTTGCCACAAGAGCTGCTCAGCAGCTTCAAAAGCAAGGAATTTGCACTATCCATTCACAAACGCACCAGATAGAGTCACCACATAGCCCTCTCTCCCTGCTGTGAAACTAATGTTGTGCCAGTTTCTCCTTGTCTGCTCAGACCGCTCAGTATCATGCAGAGAGTCTCTGCAGCATCAGAAATGCAGCCTCTGTTCCTCCCACCCTACATTACACCTTCCTGTTCCCAAGCCTAGCACAACCTTGCTATTTTAACGATGTCATTTATTTTTTCTCTAATCTTGAATGTACAACTAGGAAAACAGTAAATATATTAAGAATGTTTTTAACCCAAATTAATTTCTGCTATCATAATTTACAGGACATTGGATAAACTTGCATCTACTTCCAGTCTGAGGTCTACCACAGATGTATGTGTATGTATGAGTGTGCATATGCACTTGTGTATATAAAAATTGATGCTTTCTCAGAAATTTCTGAATCAGTCACAAGTGACAAAATGTTCAGGAGAACTTGAGTAATGTATGTATGTAGATGGAGTAGGTATAATACATCATCACACATGGAGGATAATTCTTTATTTATGAATACAAAATAAATTGTGTCTGAGATGGGGAGTTTTGAGACAACACACTGGAGATCAAATTCTTTAGTTCATTAATTATTCTCAGAGGAAAGCAAATTAAAGTTTTGGGCTTCAAAAAGAAAATATTCTTTCAATATTATTTTAGTAAATTTTTTTTAGAAAAAGCTTTTACAGTCTTCTATTAAAAGAGCCTCATGGATTTCAATGACTTCTGTAACAGGCACCTACTTAACCTCCTCTTAGTAAATAGGAGTAATGACATTTACCTACTCTATGTCTGGAATCATGTGTATACACCCTGATGTATAAAGGGGTGAAAACACTGTAGGCATGCCATACTGAATTCACTATCATTACAAATTCAAGTTGATATTCAAGTGTTTGAAATCAGACATCTTGCTCATTCACATATAAAGCTGTTCCACTGATGTAAAAGAGGGAAAAGGCAAGTCTATCACATCAACTACATATAAAGCAAAAAGAATTAAAGAGGGAATGATAAATCCATTGGAAAACACAAATAATGCTGTCCTCAGTGAAGAATGCACTACTGGAAAAGTACTTATCCATTAGGAAAGGAGGTAAGCCCCAAAATTTCAGCAAGCCTTCTGGAACACTCACAATTCACATATTGAGAAATAGTGTGTCAGGTCTAAAACTGTCCAAAAAATAGCCTTTAACGAAATGGAAAATTTAAGGTTTTTCTTCTTTGATTTCTAGGAGTGGTAGCATTTGTTGTCCCCACTGTGAGGCTTTGCTGTATAACAATAAGAACTATAAATCTTATTCCAAGATCATCTGAAATTATCAAGAAATAGCTCAATGCCCATAGCAAGGGTTCTTCAAGCAGGAAGTATAAAAGAAACTAGTGTTAACACTGAGGAAGTCACAATGTTATCCCTTCTCTTTTCTTTCAGAAAAGGACCTGGGAGTCCTGGCAAACATCAAGTTCAAGCTAAGTCAGTAATGCACCAAAGGCAACAATGAAGTTCCACAGCCCTCTGGACTGCACCAGGAAAAGTGGAGTGCAGGTGGAGTGAAATGCTTCTACTCAGCACTGATAGAACATCTGGAGCACTGGATCCAGTCCTGGGTTCCCCAGTTCAGAAGAAACACAGACATCAGCAAAAGGCTGGAGATCAGCAACAGGCTACACACATGGTAAGGGATTGGAGCACCTGTCATAAAAGGACGGCTGAGAGAGCTGGAACTGTCTAGCCTCCAGAAAAGATGTTTCAATAGGGATTTTATCAATGTGTATAAATACTTTATGAGAACAAGTGTAGAAGGCGGCACCAGATTCTTCAGCTGTATCCAGTGAAAGGAAAAGAGGCAATGGGTACAAACTGAAATACAGGGAATTTCGTTTTAAATGAAGAAAAACCTTTTTCCCTGCAAGAGTACACAGGAACAATTTGCTTAGAGAGATTAAGGAGTCTTCATCCTTATGATATTCAAAACCCAGCTGGACATAGCTCTGAGAAACCCACAGTAGTTAACACTCCTTTAAGCAGAGGATCGAACTAATAGATCTCCAGAGGCACCTTTCAATCACAACTACTCTGTTATTCTATTGTTCTTCACTGTCTAAAGCTGAACTCAATTTTTTAACCTTCCATGTCTGAAAGCAAATCTGTACTGAGCTTTTCCTCCAAACTCCTTAACACCTGACTGGTTCTACTGGATATGTTTTAAAGAGGTTAGAAATTTTTTAAATGGCTTTTTCAAAAGAAATGTATTTGAAAACTTCAGCAACTGCAGAAGAAGAAGGGTGAAAAGGTCATTTAATGGGACGTGATTGGGACGCATTTCAAAAACACTACCAAAACGGAGTCCAAAAACTCATTAACCCCAGGCTGTATGAGAGAGATATGTTTTCAGCAGAAAAAAGCAGAGCCAGACGAGGCCAACTAGATAGCAACAAACTTATTCTAAAACCCACTGGGTTAAAGAGAGCAGAGAAGCTACAAAGTTCTGTTTGGTTATCCTGAAGGCTCCCTTTAGAGGCTGGCCAAACTTTGTCTTAGAGCTGGAGAGAAGTATTTTGAGATCTGGGCTTTCCCATGACGGAGGAACATTTAAAAAAAAAAAAATTAGTTCCTTCCCTGCTACTACACACCATGATATTCCATGCTTGTGTCAACTGTGCTTCTTCTTCAACAAATTAGAACAAATTACATCAAAGATCAACATACGCCATTCGATCATAAGCCACAAAGAGCTCAGTTTTGTCAAGGTTTAAATCGAGGCTGGGGAGCAGATGTTCTGAAGCTTTGGGAGCATGGTGTGCATAGAGCCTGCATTCTGATTCAGTCAAAATTAATTAGACCTTTCAAACAACCCCTTTCTACTCCTGTGGCTACACTTACAGAAACATTTGTCTCCTTCTTTCCCTGGCAGAGTAACGAGGTCATGGCAAACTTAACATCCCTCAAGGTTCTTCAAGTGGCTGTGCCATACCGGCTTGGAATAAAAAAAAGTGTTGAAAACGTTACTGACAGGAGTTGCAGCAGCCTTGGCAGAGGGACATTGTGTGAGAAAAGAAGTCAACCAGTGTGTTTGGAATTGTAATATTCAAGACATACCAGAGCTCTAAAATAAAAGGTAATCTGCTCTTTAAAAAGAAAAAATGTTCCTCTTGAATCACTAGGAAGATGCTGCTCTGAAAACTACTACTTCCCCATCTGCTACTGAGTCTTCATAGCAACGTTCAGTTGATGCCAGCAGTCCCAGCTTAAGGGACTTCCCTCATTCCTGTGAAGGAAGGAATCTTTTTGAAGATTTCTGAGGTCTGTGTGAGGAGCTACTGTTCCTCAACACCTTCTTCCCAGAATGGTGTGAGGAAATCACTACAAAGTAAGTAGGATTGTTTCCTTCCCTTTTTACCTCTTTGCATAGAAGAAACGTGAACAAAGCCATGTGATTGCTTTTTATACTTCATTTTTTCAGCTCCCTAAACTCAATAGCAAGGATATATAATGAAACCTTGATTAGTTCAGTGCTACTTGGACTGATGCACACAAAACTGAAAAGACCTGACCAAATGAATTTCTTATAAATAATTCAATCAGGTGCAGAGAAACAAGTGTCATTTCTTCTGTGAGCTACACTGTGCCAGGAGTCACAGTTCTTCCTCAGTGCTTGAGTGTCCATAATTAGCATAGCCCTAGAGTGAGGACTACTACTTTGTATTAAAAATTCCATCATTTGGGAATTAAAACTGCAGATTATTTTGTGAAGCAGGCCGAGATAAATCTTATTATATAGAACAAATCTTTGTAAGTATTGACAAATGTAATAAAATTTCAAACATGAAAGCAAAAGGGAAATTTTTACATTTCAATTCCAACATTGTAAAGGAAAGCCTTTCATGCTTAAAATTCAAACTCAGTGTGTCAAGTAATTTCACTGTTACAGACCTGAATTACCTGCACTGGCCTGGGGGCATTATTCACTCTCTGAGAAAAATTGTACTTTAATATTGCCATGATTTTCCCAAGTAATTTTTATGCAGAAGATGGGATGAATTTGAAACATCCATTTTAAGATTAAAGCGACGACAATTGGTTACTGCAGAGAACCATGCAATTGAGAACTGGGCTTAGGGATATGCCCAAAATTAAATATGGGAATGAGAAAATAATATTAAAAAAAGGGATCAGTGTTTTGGTTTTTTTGTTTAACTTCTCGGAGGCAGATATTAAATAGGGTTATAAAATACAAAAAACCCCTTACTTCAAAAATGTTTAGATGCAAACACTATATTGAATGCTTATGCTGTATGGAAAGACCATGAAATTGCTTGTCACTGTCCTAGCCAATTTAATAATTTCTATCATATGCAGGAGGGAGGATAATCTTCTTGCTTAGCTTTAATGGATCCATTTTTTGGATGCACTAAATTATCAATCTTTTTTGCAGGTTATCTGCTGCCTGATCATTTGTTACTTCACAGGAAATTGGGGACTGGACCCAGAGCATGCTCTGAAGGGGCGTAACTCCACAATAGAGCCTGACATGAACTAGAGAGGGCAAGAATTTAAAGTACAAATAAATATCCTTACCCAAAACTGTTTATCAAAAACCTTTTAGCAGCATGCTTTCCAGACGAAACCCTAGATGAATAAGTTATTTTATAGCTTTGAAGAAATGTGAAGATAGAAAACCTGATGCTTTTATATGATGTATTTCAACAGTAAATAGTGTAATGGGGAGTACCCAATGATTTTATTATTTAAATAAAGTTTTTTGTAGGAAACTAGATGAAAAATTTTACTATGTTAAAAAGCAGTAGCACTTACTGAAAAAAACAATCAAACAGATTCTTTTCTTGAAGATTTCCCAGATTTGCTGTCTTATTTTTTGCATCAAGGCAGGGGCACTTCATTTCAAAATCAACCATAAAGCTGGTGCCTCGACTAACTACTTTCAAGGCAACAATTTGTCTTAGAATCACAGAATTGTTTAAATTAGAAAAGACCTTTAAGATCACCATGTCCAACTATTAACCCACCATTGCCATGTCCACCACTAAACCATGTCCCTAAAACTCACATATACACATCTTAAATGCCTGCAGGGATGGTGACTCAACTACTTCCCTGGACTTTTAACTCTCTTTGAATCTCATTGCCAGGTTGTTCATTACAGTAAAACATCCATTAACTAAGTATAACGAGGTTTAGGAGTAACTGTTGAGCATTAAGAGGATTTATTTCGTAACTGATAGAGGCTAGGGGAACATGACATGAGAGGTTTTAATAACTCAAGCAGGGATAATGTAGTTTCACATGTGTATTACTCTTATGTCATCCTCAAATTCTTGCTCTGTGAGTCAATGAAGGCGGGAAAGAAGCAGCAACTACTTTGATGAATGAAATATGAAAAATTAGCCATGACAGAAGTTAATTTCTTTCCTCTTGTATCTTCACTGGAGTTGCCCAAAATTCAGTCTCATTGGGAAAGAACAGTATCTTAAAAAAAAAAGGCCTCCTTTTAGAATTAAAAGCCTCCTTCCAGAATTGCTACCTTGCTTTTTTAACAGAGTAAAAAGATCTACCAACGACTGGTCTTCCAGAAACATGGTAAGAAATCCACCAGTAAAACTCAGTACCTGGGGAAATATACCACACAACCAAGGCATACTGTGCTCTTCCTCACTGCAGCAGGAGATATTTAAAGCTACAAGAATTAATTGTGATGTAACTGTGCATCGTGATCCACTGCCTGGATGGTGGTGAATGACTTTCTTGTTTTGTATTGCTTTGCTTGCATGCATGGCTTTTGCTTTACCTATCAAACCGTCTTTGCCTCAACCCACCAGTTCTCTCACTTTTACCCTTCTGGTCCTCTTTCCCATCCCATAGGTGAGAGTGACTGAGCAGCTCGTGGGGCTTGGTTGCCAATCGGAGTTAAACTCTGACATAACCAAACTATTACACCACAGGATGAAATAGAAATTACAGTGTCAAAATTTACAATTGTGACAATGTATCATAACATCAGTTACAATTAAGGGAATTTTCTCCTTTAGCTAAATTATTTCAAAGTTTTGATTTTTCCGCTAGGTTTTTGCTTACCTGAGTGAAGATTTCTTATTGCTCTTCCTCCTCTGCTACTGAAATGCAGCCCTGATGACTCTATCACTAAGTGGCTGAGTTGGTCTGAAGTTATCTCCTAGGATTCCATCAGATCCCTCTAAAAGTTCAGCACCTTTAACATGAGTCCTCAGTCTTCGAAATTCCTCTATCTGAAAGACAGAAAAACAGAAATGAAAAAGCTGAGACAGATTCTTCACTGTGGGACTAATTATCAAACCCAGCCTTGTCTAGCCAATTCTGCAGCTTTGAAAATTGGAGTGTTCAGGTACCATATACTAAGGTCAATATACATTAATAGCATTTTAAAATAGTTTTCAGCACTGTCAAAACATTTGTGATACAGACAAAAACAAGAACTCTTATGCACATGGCTTGGCAAACTTATGCTTTGCCTTTTCACATTTACTTTTAGGATCTATAACCATCTTGGCCATTGCAGATTACATCCCATGAATCGACCTTACTGTTGTGTGTTGAGAGTAATAATTCTGGTCTTCTTCAAAGTAGTGCATTTCAGGAATAACTTGCTTGACTACAAATTGTTTTGAAATTCTCCTGGTGATTTATTTGCTGCCTGAAACTGTTGTTATCTTCTAAACCAGAAGAATACTGAACAGATTTTTAGCTTTAGAGGATATCTGTTGACATTTTATATGAAAAAATACAATTTTTGTGATCAAAACAAAATACTGCTTCAAGAGATCTGTAGATAGTTAGAAAGTCAAATACAGTAAAAAAATAAATATAAAAGATTTCAACTGAGCCAAAACAAATATGTTTCTTGCTTATAGATTCTTTTCAGATTTTTCTAAATCTAATCTGGTATAGGGAACAATATGAGCAGCTTCCATCTCCATCTCTGGTATTAGCATCAAGTGCTGCGTGATAAAAAACTTTACCTTACTGTTCACCAGTGCTGTTTTAAAGAGTCTGGTATTTTAAATAGTTACAACTACTAGAAAAATTGGGGGTTTTTGACATATTCACAAGCTGTCTTAGCTGGATACAGCAAATGTACTTGATGGCTGACTCCCCTAGCGTCAGCCTTTGTACTTGTACTGACCCTGTGATGCCTCACTATGCAGTTCATCTCTAACTTGAAACTGAAGATACACATAAAGCAAAATGGATCCTGGAGTATACAACCATTTTAACATCTTGGATGTTATAGAGTTAACTTCTCCATGAAAAACACCCTAGCAAATATTACAGGGAGAATGTAAGCATGATTCCAGAATTAAATTAAACGAGGTACTAAACAGCAGGTAATGGCACTTTTATTCTTATCCTGCCTACAGAGAATACTTTCTTACTGCAACCTGGAAGACAACTGCCCTCGTCGTTTTCCACTCTACAGCAGTACTGATACAGACTTATTTATTTGATTTAGAGGCTAGCTCTTCTCTGCTTCATTTTCCTCAAAAAAACAGTGTGCTTGGAAATGAACACTCAGCTTCTGGCAGCTGAGATATAAGGCAACAGCTTAGACTGCAAAACTGAAAAAAGCTCCTTGAAGGTGCTTTTAGAGGCAAAATCCTGTTATAGAAGATTGTTGTTGTTGTTTAAAGAAAACTGAAAACAAACCCACTACCAGCTTGGAATTGAAAATTCTTCAGAACTCAAGGGCTGGTATATCACTGAAGGAGTTTTGTAAAAGCATCCTCTTTCACCATCTGAGTCAACTCTGGAAAGTCTGAGATAATTGCAGTTTAGGAAGGAGCACTTTACAAAAATGTGGCTTTTGTTTGATCTTGTGAGAATGAGCTACTTCAAACAAACACAGATGAAGGAGAGGGAAGAGCAGACTCTCTGCAAAGCTGTCATTTGTGAGCTGCCTCCTACTGCAACTACAAATGCTCCATCCCAGTTGCCACAGTGAAATCTTTCTTCAGGAGGTACTCCTCACAAAGCAGCTTCCAGTTTCTTCAGTCAGGAGAGTAAAACTGACCTGATCTCTGTGCCTGCTTTTTAGTCTTTAGAGAAGTCAAGAATTGTAGCCCTACTCCAAGGGGGAATTGCTTCTGGGATCAACAGCCTCCTGGTTTAGTTGTTCCTTCCATGGTTAGGATTGCCATGACAGAGACCCTCTACACACATGGTGGTTTGCTCTACTCGTGAGAAGTTGTTCTGTCAGAAAAGGACACTAGCTGTGCCAACACTACTTTCCCTATTAATTTTCCATGCGGCCAGGTAATATGTGTGCCCTGCTCATCCTGTTTCAGCGCTCACCATGTCCTCCCGACCACTCATAAGTTGATGCTGTGGAGTACACCCTGCAGGACTGCCAATGAAACAGATATTTTAGAGGCATACGGCTAAACACGCTTGGATATTCACATACCTTTGCCAGGAATAGTCACTTACAAAAGTTCTTCTCATGCCCAGAAGACATTAAGGATGACCTAAGCCTGTTCACACTGAAATTCAGGATTAAGTTCTAACCAGTGTAGAGGCAAATCCACAACATGAACAGTTGCATTTCTACTGAGTGAAACCATTTATGTTCACATTTTGTAGAATTATTTTACCACTCATTGTATTCAGATCCTGACCACTGCATTCTTCTGTTTCACTTACATATTTGCTGAAAAATAGAGCACACAAAACTAAGAACTTGCATGTTTTCTATAAACATTTATTAAATACGAGGTATAGAAGCATTATCCTTCTGCTTGAAAATTTCACATCTCCATGACACCTTCCAAGAACATGGACCTTCCCAGCATCCAGAATACCATGAAGCTGTGAGTGCTTTATTTTACAGTTTACATAAATTTTGCACAATTTCCACTACAGCTCCATATGCTAGTTACTATTTCTGTCCTTTAGGAGTTTTCGATTCTGAATGAGGTAGACAAAAGGACTACAGACAATACCATACAAAACCAGTTAACTCTGACAATGAATACAACAGAACAACAGCTCCTTCTGCATCATTGTTTAAAACACCTACTCTGAGTGGTTTAGACAATGTACTTGTTCTGGGCTTCAGTGAACCACAAAGCACATTATTCACAAATGTTCCATTTTTTTAAAATATAGTGGAGAGAACCATGACCAAGTCTGTTTCAACTATTTCCTGCTCTTTACTGGCCTAATAGGCCAGTAAAAATAGAGAGTTTTCTCCCACTGCATTTCAGCTGTGTACATGCATGTGTGAGGTATCTCACAGAAACAATCAACACAGTTTTTTTCTGAGCTAGTGTATTTCAGCATAAGTCAAATGAGGATGACAAAAATGGCACTAGGAGGACAGGAATATGCACAAAATGACCCATAAGGAAAAAAGCTCTTTGATGAAAGTGAAGTCTCACGACAAAGAAAGTTACTTCCAGTGAGGAAACAGCATTGGATTCCAGGAAAGCACATCCTGATGCTGCAGTCCTGGATTGCTCTTTTGTTATTCATATAACCAGCACTCAGAATTCCTTTCACTTAACATTGACTTAGATCAGTAGCATATCAACTCATCAGCTGAACTTTACTACCTGAAAATGTCTTTAGGGGAAAAAAAAAAAGTTTCTCCACTTTGTAATGGTCAGCCTATTGTGCCTATGTCAAAATAGTTACTTCATTTTTTCAAATAAATCAACATGAAAATATCTCATGAGTGTCACCATGAACTAGAACTGCAATTTTATTCATTTTTTCCCTTATGACCCACAGTTTGTTAAGCTAATTAATATTGCTATGTTAATTGCAGAAAATTAGTATCATCTCCAATATACAAACTTTTGATCAGGGTTTGATCAGAGGAAAGAAATAAAACTTATTCCATATTATACTATGTAATTCTTTATTTACTTGTTTCTGACACTCAGAACTTCATTACTTCATGGCCTGAAAAATAAAAATAGAAAGCCCTGAATTTGTTTCTCACTGGCTATAACCACAGACGCTGCTAGTATTTATAGAATACTATAAACAGTTGACGTTTCATTAGTATCCCAAAGAAGAAAGTTCCACAAGGTAATGACACGTGAAAATAATGTATTTAAACCCATTAGAAATGCATTTACACTGAAATCTATGATTTAATACTAGAAGCTGGCTTAATAAAATTAAATGCCTCTACCAGCCTTCCACGGAAGATTCAAAATGGTATATCCTATACTACATCCTCTTATTTTCCATAGACAAAAGCCCTTGCATTTCTAATCTCTCTTTAATCTCTCCTGGGCAACCTGCTCTAGATGAACCTGCTTTAGCAGGGCATTTGGAATAGATGATCTCCAGAGGTGCCTTCCAACCCCAGCCATTCTGCGGTTCTGTGATTAAATGAAATCTCTCATAGGCACTCATGCCCACATGCACAAAAGAGGCCACATATTTCATTGCAGGCAAAAGGCTAACTACAATTTAAAATTTTGTAAAGTTAGGCTATAGCAAGATATTCTAGAACCGCTAAAATCTTAATATTTGGGCATCATGGAGACCTCACCTTACATTTCAATTTATCAATCCCAGAATCACCTCCTCTCACTTATCCCATATTTATTTTTAATTGACATCTGAAAACAATATCTGATGAAAGATGTTATAGATATGTGTTTAATTCGTGCCTATAAAGTTTATACCCATTCAATGTTAAAATGCATGTAAAGGATATTTTTGTATCAAACCTAAACATGATGAAACCACACTCTCTGGAGGGGCAAATTCCCGTAAGAATGTGGGGCTTTTCTCTGCTGAAAAGATTTCCGAGAAGAAATCATCAAGACTATAGCCATGGCTGAACGGGAGATGGGCCATCTCAAGAGGAACCACCCCGGCCATTTTCACCATGATAAACTATCTGATGAAGATATGCAGCATCTCAGGAACATCAACCCCTTCCTGGACATAGATAAGGTTTCATCAATACTTCATCATCTCCTCGGAAGAACATTGTTTCTCACTGGGACAACCCAAGAACCAAATTAAATATCTTAAGACTTTTGGACTTTGAATACAGTGTTGCCCCCAGCGAAATAAACTGTATATAAGCTCACCATTCCGAGACCTCGGGGTGAACAGAGCTACTCTGACACCTTGTCAGGTTGTCTGTCACCCAGCTGCCGACACCCGGGCTCGGAGCTGTTTCTCTGCATTGTGGCTTTTTGTCCAATATTTCTGCCAAATTTACTATCAAATAAATTGATTTTGTTTTATAGAAGAATTTGGCTCCGCACATTTATAACAAAAGATAATTTCTTATCCCACCTTGGCAAAAGCCTTTCATGTTCTTAACAATTGTCTTTCCTGCACAACCGTAACGTTGATGCTGCAATCGTAAATATCAGTGAGGAATTTTTTTCTAATTGATGCTTATCTGTGACAAGTATAATGGAACATACTGGCATAAGTCTGCTCCAATCCATCACTTGGCTCCAGTGCCACATCTCACCCGCATACAGTGCCAGCAGGAGGGAAAAGCTCCTCCATGATTTGCGTGCCCTTCATCACTGCAATGGTTTTGGACTGGGTTTAAACCCATCAAAGTAACACAGCAACACAAACCAGCTACCCCTCACCTAACGTGGCTGTGAATCTCAGTCTTTGCCCCAGGCACTATGGGTCACTCTTCCCCAGGCACAATATTCTTTTCAGGAGTCTTATCCCTTTCACACTACATTCCAACATCTCGTTTTCTTGTGGTAAATTAGTACATAGTAATATTAGCTAAAGTTGCATTTCTCTTCTTAATTCCTCTTTCACTCACCCTCTTGCTGTCTCCCACTACATGTGGATGGCTTAAACTCGGCTCTCCTCTGTGCACTGAGTGGATTAAAAGGGAACAGAGACTACAAAAACTGCAACCAGCAATATCATACTATGTCTCAGTGTAATAGCTGTGGGCTTTGTAAATGTGATTAAGTCCCCTTATTTATCAATATCATATCCGGACAATTAGCTGACAAGTTACAAAATGCACTCTGTCTTTAAAAGTTATTCTGAATCGAATAATGCTAACAGAATGCTGTTTACTCATTGTTGGAAGTAATGTTGTAAGTAATGCATTTACTTGCTAGTAAGCAGCCACAAGTCTTACCTTTTCATAAATAAATAACACATTCATGATGGGATGCATTTAAGTTGTAGCTACCATACAAATAACTTACTGGGAGCTACTGCTTTTATCCTGTGATTAGACCTAGAATTCAGTTTCCATAAGAAAAGAAATATTGGCAATTTTAAATTGTTAAAGATGTTAAAATATTGTGCTGGCATCACTAGCAAAATTTTAAATTATTAAAGCTGAAATAATTTAAATCTGAATTTATCACCTTTTATACTTTTTTCACATGCTTCAGAGCAGGCAATGAAAATAAATGCATTCAGCTTCAGGGATTCTAAGTAGTTTCACTTAAATTAATTAAATTAAATTCCTCCAGCTGGGATTCGCAGACTGTGGGAGAATATTCATCAGGAGTTTCCACTGTTTCTCCTGGGATTATTTGTAGACAGATTTGAAAAGTTTTATGTAGAAAGGCTCACAACTGTTAGATTTAATTTAAGAAAAAGACCCCAAACACTTTAAAATACATATGTGTGAAATCAAATTTAAATAGGTAGTTTCCGTTTGACATTTATTATAAAACCGAATTTAAAAAGAGCCAGATAAATTAAATATAGTTCAATGCAATCTAGCCAGTCTGTACTACATTAACATTTTTCATTCTCCAGGACGTAGTGCCTCCCTGTGCTTTTTTGTTCCTTTAACATCAAAAAGCAGTGATATTTGAAAGCTTACAGTTACAAAGAATTGAGTTTCTTTTGCCCATTGACTTCCTTTTTTCTTTTTCATTCACTTAAATATAAGAATTATTTTAAGTGCAGATGATAAATGATAACAAGGTTTTTCATCTCTGACCTTTGCGTTGCTTTCAGTGACTCAAAAGGTTTAACCTTTACTTGAAAAGCCATGTACTGATCTAATGGGATCTTTAAGGAGAACAGACATAACATTCTGATATATGTATTTGCACGCTATAACCTTTAGCTCATAACCATATTCCAAGGTCACTGTAAGCACAGCTGTTACCTGCACTTGGGACACAGTCAAAGGATAGCGAAATAATATCCAGGTGACACCTTCACTGCAGGGTGGGATGGTTAGAGAGCCCTCATACACCCAGTAGTCACGCAGGAGAGGATCTGAAATTAAAAGAAACGTGGGATTTTAATGGCATTAAGGAAGTTAATGGTGTCTTTCAGCTATGACAGCTTATGACAGCTGTGCGCTCGCTCGCATGATGAAGTTAGTAAGCAGCAAGCTAAGGTGTGAATTTATAACCTGAAAAAGCACTGCCCACTACTTCCTCATATGAATGCATGTGAGCTTGTGGTCATTATATTACAGTAACTTACCCTGCAGATGAGCATTTTAAATATGAAAATGCCGCTTTATAGATATGGAAAATAACAAGTCCACAGCTCTTTAAATTAACATGGCCAATAAGCAATATTATGGGAATAAAAGAATTCCTGTTAATGTCAAAAGCTAAAAGAGACATTGAATTTTGAAAGCAGAGGGGCTGAGGTGATAGAATTTTAACTGATTTCTATGTTTAAGATCTGTCTCGAGAATTAATTTTATTTCATTCTTTTAGAAAAAAATCAATGAAAATTCAGCTGAAGAAAAACTTTTCACTTTGCAATCCTGGTGACATTTTTTGAGATGCACTGGTGCTTCCTACCTTTGGAAAAGTGAGCTGAATTTCAGAGCAGGAAAAACATCAAGGTTTACTTTAAAATTACATAATTTTTTAAGTTTCTAAATGTATTAATAGGTTTATGAATAACTGTTAGAATAAACAGTTGTCGCTGAAGAAAATGTACAATATTTTGTCCATGCAGAGTTTTAACTCTACATTCAAGACATTTGATTTTAATTATTTTAATTATTTTAATTATTTTAATTTCTCATAGATTCCAATCACACCACTTCATAAGTGAGACTACACCGGGCTTTCCTTTGCTGCTGTAGGCCATACAGCCTAGGAAGTATGGAGAGGAAACTGCCTGACTGCAAAAGAGGGGACAAGAGAGAAACTGGAGACAAAGGGTGGTTCATCATGGCATGGAGAGCCAAGGGGAAGGTTGTGACTAGCTTGACAAGGACAGAATGGGAGACTGGAAACAAATAAACCTGCTTGGTTGAACTAACCCATTGCTGTCTTTTCTCTACTAGCTCAGAGGAATATCACTAGAATTAAATCTTGCTAATGAAGCCTGTGATTGTCAGTGAATGGATTTTTTGTTGGTGTAATTTTCTTTCTCAGTTAGGGAATTATACAGCAAATCCATTGACAGCAAGTTGCATTATCAAACACTAGAAAGTTAAGAACTGCAAGAATTAATTCAGCCCATCCTGTGCATGTATTTTGATAGGGTGTTGTTACATGATCATGTGTGTCTTTTCTGGAGAACCTTTCATCATTTACTTGCAAAGAGGGATGATTCTGTTTTGAAAAGTACATAATATTATTTGGAATTCTCAGTACAATATGAGGCACTTGGTCTTCTTTTTCCCGTGCTATTCAAATCCTGCTTGTTAGAATATTTTCTCAATATTTTTCATATTTCTAATACACTAATTTCTCCAATGCCTGAGAGCTTAAGTGAATTAATTTATCCTCCCATACCCTTGTGTGGTGAGGAAGGACAGATTATCCCCTCACTTTAAAGCTGGGGAACTGAGGCACAGAGAAGTAAATGCATCTATTCATTTGAGGTGTTCAGTATGACATGCTTAGAACCTGATTTCTCAGAGTAGTTAACTTTCTATAGCACTTAATACAGTCAGAGCACTGCTCCCATTGACTTCTCTTGGAGGTGTAAGCACTCAGCACTTCTGCAAATCAGACCCCATGATCTCAAGTCGGGCACCTAGAAAATGAGGAACACATAGTTAGAGACAACTTGTGAAGGTTTTTGTTTATGTGACTTGATCAGCATCAAACAGGAACTGTGAGGCCGGAGTCCTGTAAAAAATAACTTACGGTCATGCAATCAGGTGATGTTTCATAATGGATATGTGAGAGGCACAGGCTGCCTTAATTCCTGCAATTCCTAATTGCTGAGCACTTGACTTTGCAACCTAGACATTATTCTTTTGATAGAATTAATATAGTTTAATGTAGACCTGGGCTATTTTGAAAAATTAATGATCTTGCCACTGTGTCAGTTTAGCTCAGATGGATACCTTGCAGAAACATTTCTTTTTAGGAATGTATTTTTTAAAAAGTCACATTTCTTACTGTTACTCTTTAACTTTTAGCTACATGAGTTTGAATTTGCCTCCCTTTGTCACTACTCCTTCAATGCTATACAACTCTCATTCCATTATGGCATTATCTTTTGATGCTGACAAAAACTACCTTGTTAAGTGGGTAGCCTTACACTTCCTATTTTATGCCAGAGTAGAGAAAGGAATACACACAGCTGGCCCTCTAGATGGGATGATAAATCCTCAACAAAGCTAGCCACGGTATTGCCAGCAGTGCACAGACTATGGTATCACATCCCACTCACATGACAAGGGTGCAGATTTACAGCAAATCCCAATGGGACTGCATCCCTATCCCTGTTAGGATGTGCATTACCAAAATGCATTACCACCTTATGGGACACACTCAGGCTTGCAGTTTAGGCTAGGCTTTAGATTAAGACTGTCTCAGCATCTGCAATCAGCTACTAATCCACACACGCGAAAAAGTAAGCAAAGGCACCTACCTGGCAATAAAGAGTTGGGATTAAAACAGGGTATTGTTTTGGACTTTCCCTGAAAAAATGAATACAAATCACTCTCATCTCTAGTTTCTTATTAAAATGCTGACGAATGCTGAGGTAAAACACATTCTGTGTTCTTATAACATTAAACTTTTAATTCCTGTGGAAAGCAACCTCATTAAGAGCCCCCATTTAATCATCATTGCATTTTTCCTTGCAGCTACACAAACACATCTTTTTCTCCTATTTTTTATTTAATTTTTAAGGTTATCCCAGCAATTTGTTAACTTTCTGCCTTTAGCACCTGGACTTCTTCCAGGTCCCAGCCTTGAAATTCTCTACATGAAATTCAGGGGTTTCATACCAAAAGAGTTAAAAAAACAAGGGCCAAAGTGAGCTTTTCCTTAGCTGACGTGGATAACACTTTCTAAAATAATGTTGGTTTCACATATTTAATGCACGAAAATGTTATGTATGCAAAGTGTGTTTGATGCTGACCCTTTGAAAGTCACCATTATACCATAGTCACACAATGGTGAGGCCTTTTGTGACCTTCCTCTGCTTGGCTGTTGTCTCAGTAATGAAATTACAGAGTCCATACACTATTGTTTTCTCTGTCTCTTTCATAAACAAAGAGTTTTTAAAATTAAACATCATAAGTCAAGTTTACCATGCATTATTTGACTAAAAGATTTTCGATTTCTTTCCAATTTTTCTACACTTCAGCATATCTGCTGAAGTGAATGGTTAATCTCTTCAGACCAATAAAAACAGTGTCATCAATACATCCCAAAATCCTTCTAAAATTAGAGGTATGTATGATTATGTCTATGTTACAGATCATGAAGCAGAGAGATGGAAGTAACTTGCCCAAGGTCATTCAAGATAGTATCAGCATTTTGGAGAGCACTCATATCTCCTCAGTACTGCTAGGATTATTATCTGTCCTTTAGGATCCCCAGACATAATCCACCTGACAAGTCAGCACTGTGTTTTTGCTGATTTCCCACTGCAAGTTAATATGGGTGCTCAGTTCATCTATTCTTTTCCTCTACAAATTAAAACCAGGTAAGTTTGGAGATAATGGCTGCTGGTGTTCACTAAGCATGTTGCAGTGCTTGCAGTCACACTGACTCCGTGAAAATCACTGAAAAGGTAGGACTTGCAATCAGTTACTGGTATTGATCAAACTTTCTGGCCACCAGAAAAGGAAAGAAGTACAAAAAATGTGTATTATCCGAATACTGTAAAATGCTGAGGTTTTCATGCAGGCCACCAAATGATGGCTCTTACATGTGGTTTTACTACAGACACATATGAAATCTTCCTCTTGGCTCCATACAGACCCTTTTCTCACTGTCTCTCTGCTCACTGAAGGAAGCATTGCTTCAGACAATGCCTTACCTTGTACTGGATGTCCTGAAGAATTTCAGTTACAGCCTTTAGGCCCACATGCTCTTTTCCTATCTGAAATACAGCAAGCAAAGGTGAGTTTCAGTATCTTGGTATTTCAGAAACTGTGAGGCAAAACACAGGTCAACCAGAACAGTAAGTACTACAGCTGTTTTTAGTTTAGCTACACAATCTTGTGTTAATCAAATACACTGATACATGACAACTCCAAAAAATTAAATCATTATAAAACCACCAGCCAAAAGTAAACAGGGCTTAGATAACTTTAAAGCAGAGACAGAAACTTACAGAACAAGAGAAAGAGTCACAATTAAGTGTGGTAAGTTTTGATTTTTGCAGCATCTACTCTACATGGAGTCAAAATGGTGCAGCATTGTGGCATATAAATGCCAAGGATACAGTTTGTCCTTATCAGATTTTGTCAGAAAAGTACACAGAAAGGAACAAAGTGAACAAGCACAACAGACACTTTTTGAATTTGTTCCCATAGCGTTGTAAATCTGGTCCAAGGTGTCTCTGAAGCTCGGGGGAGTTTTTTCCTGCCTGCAGAGTGCAGAACAGCAGATTCCCTCTCACAGCATCTCTGGGATCCTGCCAGTGAAAGGCAGGCTCCCGGCAGGCTGCAGCACTGCCTCTACTAAACGCCTGTAAGGCAAGGAAGATGGGGCTCTAAAGAAACACACTGAGGTAAGAGATTTTAATTTTATATGAACGCTGCTCACTCTGCACACTAAACTCAGCTGCTTCTGACTCAAATCACCCATTACAGGACCCTAGTTCTGCCTTCAGAAAACATTGTCAAAATCATGAGATGCAGAATGGCCTTCCACTTGATTTCTCTGCCAACATGTACACACACAAGGTGAGGAAATAAGCCAGCATGGGTGAGAATGGGAGACTTAGACCCTGAAAATTTTGTTTGCTTTTTGTTTCTCTTGGAATAGAATGACACAGTAGCCACTGGAAGGAAACAATTGAATGTCAACAAAAGGTACTTTTTTATTTCTAGGAATTTAAGAGCATTTTCTTTTGTTTTAGAATGGAATTTCAATTTAAAACCTTCAAAGTGCATAAAAGATATTGAAGCCACTTCAAAGATGCTGCTTCTAAATTAATAATCCCCAAGGGCTGTCACTTAAGTCAGTGAAAATATTTACACTGACCTTAAAATAATGTATTTTGAGAACTGTGGTACAAAATTATTTTTCCATGCCTTTACCAAGAAAAAAATGGTCACCAAATTTCCTGTCCCTGTTCCTTTAATAAACAGCTTAAATCTTATTTTTCCGTGGTCAATTGTAATTATATGATGCCTTTCTTGGCTAATGAAAAAGCCTTTTTGGAATGCTTAGGACCACTGATGCGGGTGAGAGACCAGAAATGGAAAATGTATCACTGAAGTTTCAGATTTATTTAAGAACTTATATGTAACTTTCTAACTGACTCGAAGGTTACCTCTGCTGTAATGAGAAGGTGACTTACATAAGCAATTATCACACAGCCCTCTAGGACACAAAACTGAACACTTTCTGACTTCCATTTTTAGCAGTTCTATCTGAGTGTTGAGGCAGTAACCAATGTACCTTTAAATTCAGAGGTAAAGCTCAAAGGCACTCATAAACTCGTTATGAAATACGAAAAATTAATAATATCACTGTGAAAGAAAATCCATTTGATCTAAGCATGAACTCTGAGCCTCTGCCTCCAAACCCATTTAAATAAAACAGTTTGCCATTTCTCATGAGGAAGATGAGAATCTGGTGTTTGAGGACTAAAACTGAAAATCTTTATAGGGTGCAGACCTTGAAAAACCTTCAACAGCTATTAGATTATAGTGCTAACTTCCCAGATTTCATTACACCTTGTCCCCAGGAAGCTTTAAGCCTCCACATTGCAGGCTTTTCTGAGAGTTTCTGGCAAGCCTTGTTAACACTGAAGTCTCTGAAGAAGTAAAATGACTCCACTTCGCATTTGTCCTGTGTGAAGAAACACACTTGTCCCTGTGTTCAGAAAAGCACAGTCCTACTACCACTTTTCAGTACTGCCAATGGGTTAGTGGGCCTTTTTTTTTGATCTTTCCTCCTCGCCTCTATTTCCTTCTCTCCTCTGTCTATTTCCTCAATCCCTGAACAGCAGACCTGGCCAGTAATAAAGAGAAATACATCACAGACATAATGAAGCACTTGTACCTCCTGACAGCCCTCATCCTGCCTTCAGAGGAATGGAGATTGGATGTCTACTTACAGCCAGAGCCACAGAAAGATGCCTAACTATGTATTATCCCTTCTTTAACTAACATACTTCCAACATCCTGTTTAAACAAGAATTAATTGCTTAGCACACATGTAGAAGACACGACTGAAAAATATCTTTCAAATAGAATACCAGCAGTCATACAATGTGTTCTGTTACGAAATCATTAAAAATTAAATAACATGGAAAGGACCTCGTTACCCTCAGACAAATGTCAGTGCAACGTAACAAGTGTAACACAGGAAACTTACCTGCACAAACAAAGCAATAATAGCTATGCCGTGCTTCTTCCCTACTGCCTCATCAATGCTGCTGTACAGTGTGGAGTTCCAGTGCATTAGATGAAGCTAAAACAAAGCAGTGCAAATAGAGCAATAGAGAAATATGTTTTGTAATTAAACACACCAGCAATTAACATCAATTAACAAAGCCTCAGCATGTTGTGTGTACGCATGCATGACTACATATATGTGCATGCTCATGGCTGTGCATGTAGGCATAAGTGGATTTACTAGTGTAAATATCAGGAACACCAAGAAAAAACACAGATAAAGTTGCAGATAAAGTGATGTATAGCCATTTACCAAAAATCTGCATCAAAGGTGTGAATGACTATACTATTGATGATTTAACAACTCCCTCAATCTGAATTCTGAAATAATGTCAGCTAATGAAATCCTCCAACACTGCCTCTCAGCCAGCCAGCTCTCTCCCAAGGTAGGAGAATTATTAGGGACATGGGCTGTCCAAACACACGTTTGACTGACTGACTGTACTATCATAACGCCACTTGTCTCACACACTACCTCCCAGGATGAATCACTCAAATGTCAGTAGTAAGAGTAGAAATTATTTCAGAAAAGGTTAAACATAGAGAAAGTCAAGCAGAGAAAAGTGGCTTGAGGACCACGTTAGGGATAACGTTGAAATAAAGGGATGGTAAAGAACAAAGGAGTTAATGCATGAATACATAGGAGGCAGTAGACACTGGATAGTAAACGCAAAGTCTGTTCCAGTGAAGTGTCACAGCATGATTTGGGAAGTGGTGTTTGAGAAAAGTGCTGGAAGACAGACTAGCAGGAAGTTGGAAATGGAGGAAAGAAGGGAGGGGAGGGAAGGGGGAAGGTGGAAAGGGAGATGGGGGAAAGAGAGGAAAAAGAATAGTGCTGGTAAACAGAGTGATAGCTGGAAAGAGAAAAAGGGAAGGAGGGAGGGAAGTACATGAAAAAGTCATTCAGAAAGTGAGGTAGCAAGGAAGTAGTAAGTGTTTGTAGTAAAGTGTGTGGATTTTTTAAACCATGTTTTATCCTGTGTGTTTGTGGTTCTCTGGAGCTGTTCTGACTTTTATGTGTTCTTTTTTATTTGTAATATAACATCAGATATAAACATCAGATAACAATTTCAAAAAAAGATGGCAACAAGTCTACAAACACTACAAAATCTTGAGATTTACAGACCATAAACAACATGGCCTATAACTCTTAATTAATATAACTCTTAGTCAATATTTATGGGAATCAGATGTGAACAAAGGAAAGACCAGAGTGCTTCCACAAATCTTGAAATTGTCAATATGATATAATGCCCATGCACATGGACAGCTTCGTATCCATGTATCTATATCTCACAACTAGGAATAATCACAGAGGCTATTAATGTCGTATATTTTGTTAACCTTCACTCTTACATTTATTTGAGACAGCTGTTTGAAAAGTGCACACTCACAAGCGGTGCCAGCTCCTGATATGAACATAACCATGCAGGGGTTTTTAAACAATCAGCTGCAATGCATTGGCAGCTTCCCATAGTGTAGTTTTCATTCAAAGTACAAAGCAGCCACACATGTCAGGGTGGCAGGAAAGGCTCTGCTCACCTTGTTGGTAGTGCTTGGATACGTGGTAGTTGTGATGGTTCCACACAACCAAAATGAGTCAGCTATGCTGTTACTGATTATCGGTGGCTGGCTTGACATGCCAGACAGTATATTTTTACAAAATAATCAGAAAACTATCAGAAAATCCTTAGCACTCAAAAAATCCACTTTTCTCTTGAAAAAAGAATAATTTTGAGCCTTTTAACATTACAGCTGTAAATCAAAGAATTGTAGCAGTGACTTGTTTAAAATCAGATAAACTGAAAACTCATGAAGGCAAATGATAATAAAGTGCTGATAAAGTTGATTTGCTCTGTGAACATCTGGAGACACTCTCCTATACAGTGAAGATTAAGAATTCATTCCAGGTAGAGCAAACCCTCTGGAAGGATTATTCTGTATGGAACAAATTCTAAGAAACTTCTCAATTTTCATCCAGTCCCCACTCAACCAAAAGACTACTGAACCCAATACTTTTTTAGGAAAAGCTGACAGACATTAACACGGGGCCTGTCTCAAAACAAGACTTTCTCATAACTGAGTAAGGACCTGAGATTCTGGCTTTAAAACCAATAAACACTGATCAAATGAAAACCCTACCCCTTAAATCCATTCCTTTCTCTACCACAGAAATACCTTCTACATCAATATGAAAAGGCCTGATGGTAGGTTTTTATACAGAACTGGAGTCCTGGGATGACAGATTCTGGCAGGAATCAGTCACTTATATGACCTAGCACATTCATCAGTTCTGGAAACCAGTGTCTCTCAATAAAAAACACAGTTACAAAAATGTACATTTTTCCCCTGTCTGGGGCACTGACTACTCTGTGGAAATATGCAGGGTCTTAAACTCACTGAGAGCAAAAATGATCTTTTAAGCTCTGTTGATGACCTTACTTTTCCAGCTCACATATAAAATATATAATGACAGGATAATTTATGTTGGAAGTAACCTCTGAAGTTCAGCTGTTTCACAGCAGCACCAGCTTCAAAGTTAGCTACTAATTCAAAGTCAGGTCAGGTTGTTCAGGTCCTTGTCCAACTAAGTTTTACATACCTCCAGTGATGGAGGTCTCACAACCTCTCTAGATAACCTGTTCTGTACTTGACCTCCCCCATAATTTATTTCTCCTTCTACCTAATCAGAATCTCTCCTGTTGCAGCCTGTATCCCTTGCCTCCTGTTCTTTCACACTCCTCAGGATTCTCTGTTCGGGAACCCAGGGATGAATGGTCTGTGACTGCCAGATTAGCATCTCTTGATGGACTCCTGAATGATGCCTCTTTCTCAGACCTCAGTCATCCACCTGTGTGAATGACCATGTTTCACCTAAGCTTGCTTTCAACTAAGCTTGCCCAACTCTTACAATGTCAGGAAAGTTGCTACTAGCTCTGTCCCTTACTGTGACATGCTGGTGTCCTTGTGTCACCCAAATATCAGACCAAACATGACACAGGCTAATTCCTTACAGGAATACATTCTGAAATAAATCACGTCTCATCATCTGTTACGACGCATCTGATTAATGGTATGGGGAGAAGAAAGACTCTGCTCCAACATTTCTGCACTCTTGTATGATCTTAATGTTACAAATTTGCCGTAAACCTGCCCAGTCTGGAATGTCCTGCTGCCATAAAAAGCAGCTCATATGCTATAATTCCTTTCTTTATGAATATTTACTGCTAAACTACTGAAACCCTAATTTGCTATTGGGATCCCTATAAAACACTGTTCAATGTGCTGTGTTTCCACTGGCTAAGTCAGGCAGCTTGGAACAGAGCACCAAGCTCACACTCCATAGGAGTCTAGGGAAAATGTGCCAATAGCAAAAAGCCTCCTGACCCCCCTGGCACCAGAACCAGGCTCTACAGGGGCCTGATAAAACCACTGGCAGTTCAGGCAGCAAGAGGCAACATGAAACACCTGCCCTACACCTGGATGTAGGTCCTGCCTCAGCTTCATTGGCAACCATAGCCCATATTGCAAGAGCTTCTGGCATAGGAGATTCTTCTGTTTAACAGGCTGCTGTTTGTGCTCTATGCACAGTAGAAGACCATAATTTTTAAATAATTCCTCTTTAGATCGATTAGAATATCTGATTGGGACACAATCTTCAGTGGGCTTGCTTGAATCTATGCAGCTGGCACAATCACCCATTGCATTTTTTCCACTCTCTACACTCTTGACTGAGAGGCTAATTATTACAAAAGCTTCTTTCTTCAGTGCATGCTGCATCATGTGTAAATTAATCTTGTAGTAACCTTTGTTCCCTGCTCAGAACTAGGATATACAGCTATTCCTTGTTAGCTGTGCAACCAGAAATTACAAGCTCCAGAAAAGTCTGCTTAGTCTAATAATATTACAGGATAGAAGGCACCTCTCAACAAATCTCTCAAGGATTTTGAGAAATTTTGAGCAGGCTGGGTTTTGTGATATTTCTGTCACTGCTGAGAAAGAGCGTAGCTGAAACTCTCTTTTGATTTCACATAAACACCATCTCAGGGATAAATCTGTATCTCTAAGGTAAATTAAAGCAGCTTTAGAATTTCTCTGCTAAAGATTGTGGAGATAAGAAATGTTCTCCTGGACTCACCCAAGTTTGCCAGGGATCAGTATATTCCAGTTTCAGTCACAACATGCCATAAAAGTGGAGCAGGGAACAGTAAAAATGGCAAACTCTGGCTACCTAACTAGGACCAGCATGAAGGCTTTTCCCTGGATTGAGAGGGATGAAATGAAGCTGAGGATTTCAGCTAGTAATAATGGAAGGCAACACGGTCTAGCTGTACAATAATGATGTGTAATTTCAACAGCACAAATATTGCGTAAGCTACATCTCAGGAGAACAAAATGTGGAAAAATTGCGTTTTGCTATTTTACATGTGCACAAGAATTTATGAGTTGATACTTGACCTGGCACTGAATTGTTTCAGGAAGCAATTGACTAAGCTGTTGGCAGTGACCATAACATACAGTAATTAAGTTCAAAATCCTCACAAGGGGACCAAACCAAGGATATGACCAGGGCACACAGCTTCCAGAAAAGTGATTAAAGAACCAGAAAGTTAGTTATTAACAGCCTGAAGGAGAGGTTTAGGAAAATAAAGTTAATGGAATTGATACAGAGGCTGCTTGAAAATATCTTAGGAGAAGCAAGAGTACGTGTACATTCTTCATACCACAAAACAAACAAACAAATACCCATAAAGTAACAAAGTCTTCATGGTTAAACATTATAAATTCAGTCAACGTAAACATGTTTCCTTTGAAAATGCAAATTCAAACAGAAGCAAATTACTAGATCAGGAAGTCTGGGAAAAATGAAGAAGAAGAGGATGAGAATGTCATTAGGTTATAAATTAGCGCACTCGGTTTATGCTTTCAGACTTGAATTTTTCAAGGCTTCTGTAGTGGATAGGTGCCAAAATGCCACTGAATTTCAGTATAATTTAAATCCTCTTTAAAATTCCATACATAGATGATTGTAATGAAAAAATTACATAAAGGGAACTCTTTGCCTATCTTTGAAAGCAACACTAATTTCACCACTCAGAGACACAGCTGAAAACAGTGCCAATGAAAAGAGATGACAACACTGTTAGCATTAAAAATCTCCTGATTAATATAATGCAGGAGAAGAGAAAGCACAGTTTCTGCTGAACTTCTGCTAGTTATAATTTATTGAAAGTGTTAAAGATCGAGCAGATCTAGTCTGGCATTAATCGTCAGGCTCCAAGTATGTTCAGAACAAGACGACATTCCCTGAACAAAGAAGTCTGTAATCTAAGATCAGAGAAATTAGGTGCACATAAATCAAGATGGAGCAGAGCACAAGGTATCCTGGAGATATTGTTCAAACAACTTCGCAATCTCATTGTGAGATATTACATGTTTCAGGTCAATAGCTAAATTCACTGCTAAAACATGCTGAACAAATGCTTGACTGGGACACCAGGGTAGTCCAAAACCTTTGCTGACTGGTGCTCTCCTCTCCATGAACATCTTTGAAAGAAAGAACTGCTGTAAAAAAAGTTATTTTTGTTGGATCAGAACAGGAAGGACTGCAAAGACACCTTCCAAAATCTATTCTCTTTCCAAATGAGCCAGCCTAGTGAAAGCAGAAGCAGTCTAAGCAATTCTAAGTGGCATACCTTCAGATGTGCCACTCAAAAAGTAATGAATAGTGGGACTATTGAATTATTTGCAGCATCTCAGGAAACATTATTGCGGTTTCTTTTGGCGAACTCACTAAAGAAGTACCTATATAACAGAATAATAAAAACATTGCAACATCTAATATTAAACAGGAATCTCTGTTCCCTTTGAAAAGTCTAATCACACACAGCATCCTCATTTCATTTTACACAAAGAACTACTGGTCCATTAAAAAAATGAAATTAACAGCAGGAAGTACTGATGTACATGGAAAAACTCAAAACACGACAGCTACAAAGAGTAAGCTAAAAAGAAAAGTAATGGGAACCATGACAATCCAACAAGTGCTCTTTTTTTCTGTTCTGGGAAAAGAAGCCAAAAGGTTTAAAAAAATAATAAACAAAAGAAGAATATTCATGGTTAATGCAACTGCAACATAGATGTTTTTTATCTATCTCCTCGTTTGGCCACAGAAGCTGCTGACATGTAACATGACCTTGCCTATTTCTTAGGAAAATCACTGGCAAAACCATCATAGGGTGTAGGGGAAACTGAGGATACATAATTTGTCATCTGTGTGAATTTATTTTTTCTTCACTTTTGAAATTACAAGCACAGCTTATGTCTACTGGCACACACTGGAGATTAAAATAAAACAGGAATTAATCAAAATTAACATTTTTCTAACGGTAATGTAAGTATACAGACTAAGAAAAGGACTGAAAAAGGCTATGTTGCCAACTTCCAATATCAACCTAATAGTAAGAAACTAAACAGCTACAGTTATTACTGTCAGATTCATAGGTCAGGCTCTTCCCTGTGCCAAGTTTCTGCTCAGTGTGTGAAGCAAGGAGCACCACAGAGCAGCTTATTGTTCCCTGATACCGTGTTTGGCCCCAGCAAACAGGTAGGCTGAAGTGCCCTGGGTCTGCCTTTACCTGTGCTAACAGAAACAAATACACTTTCAGGCCTTTCTTTTTCCTTCCTTTGAAATATGAAAGCCAGGAAGGAAAAAGCAAGGGTTTTACCACAGGACTCTCCAGCATACCTTCACTCTGGATTCTTGCCAGCCTGAGAGGGTGCATGTGTGTCTGCATGTGCTTTTACAGCTCCATAGTTAGATAGGGTGAAGCTTGGAAAAAAGACTGGACCCTGATAGATAGTTGATGATATTACAGACTAGCAATATTACCAAGAAGACAGAAAACACAAAGAGCTATAGGTTAAGTATTTAATTCTGGAAGTGTTATTTATATGACTAAGCATTTAATAAAAGCATGTCCAATTCCAAAGTGTTGCCTGCAATCTGTTGTCTTGGATTTAAAACCAGATTATCTGTATGTGGAAGGTTTTAAATCTCCAATTTAATTTTCAATGGTAGATTGTCTCATGAAGGCAGAATAGAAAACTCTCCCTCCCTGTTGATTTGCCAAGTTTTGTTAATAACTGATTTGAATCCCACAGTTCTCTGTGTTCCAAAGGTAATGGTTTGCCCTAAAATATGAGAATGTGCAGCTGCATATTATCTTCTTAAGTCATAATCTTGACAGTTATCCAGTGAGCAGTTGTTCTTCCATAATACACTCCTCTAAGAAACTCAGGTTTTTGTTTTCCTGTAATGCTGGCTAAACTTCCTTCGAAATAATAAACTTTGTTATGCTTCTCCAACAGTTTTCTCTTGAATTTCAACTTTGTGGATTGCATAATAGTGTGCTATACTTTTCTCCTCTTCCATAGTTCCATGAACTCCACAAACTTTGCTAAACTTTAGCTGTTCCCCAGTTCGGTTCATTACGGGCTTAATGATGGAACAGTAAAAAGGCAGGAATGATCAGTATCTCATTGACAACAGTGTGGTCTATGGACTAGGGCATCAGACAGCCCTGTGGTTAAATTACTGAACCAGGATTTACAACCTAAGTTAGGGAGTCCAACACTACAGTGTCTAAAAGTCTTACTAGAATTTGAGCATCTAGGAATCATGAGCCAGTTCTCCACCACGTGTGACCATGGCCAAAAAATTTAATCCCTTTGAACTTGTTTTCCACCAGTTCCTTGGCAATAGCAGAACTCATCTCCCTTGCACTGATGTTTTAAGGATCACATTATTTGTGCTTGTGACGCACTCAGGCATAACAGCAAATACTTGTGGAAGCCTCCCAAGGTTTTCAGCTCTTAGATGATCTACAAGTTTCATCCTTTACCTCTTGAGGGCCATGAGTGCACCATTAGCACAAATAACACAAAATTTGGGGTTAGCATCAGAAAGCTATTACTTCTGTTTTTTAGAGTATTTACTTACACATTGGGGCCAGTCTAGGAACTGGTCCTGACTCAAGCATGCAGCATGGAAAACAACAAAATAAGGACTCTCCTTTCCACTTCTTCAACGAGTGATAAGTTTTAGATAGCAAAACAGTTAGGCCTAGTGGTTAGGGCGAAGTGCCAAAGAAAACCAAATAGGAAAACCAAGGCAGCAGGAAACTGAAGCAAAATATATGCAGAGTGCCAGCAAGGATCATGGCAGAAGTTAGAAAACGATGTACAGCTGCAGCAAATAACAGCAACGGCACACAGCCAAGAAAAGTGGCCAAGACTTGAGCAGCAATCTTGTTGAGCTCCAAAATAGGTTTAAATCCTCTTCCAAAGTCCCCTCTTCTAATAGACTACACAGGGTCTTCTCTCACAGCAGAAATAAGTACATAAGCTACATAAGCAGCCATTCTGCTAGAGCTGGGAACAGAGTGTTCTGTAAGGGTTGTCTGATAGCACCCTCAATATTCACACATAGAGGCACTGTCAGCAAGACAATTGTGTAAGAAAGTAGAGTAAGGAGAAGGCAAAGCTGCAAATCTGCTCAAGGAATGGAAAAGAATCACATATTTTTAAAAAGTGACAGAGTCTATATTGTTGCTACCACAGACAGGGTATGCTAAGAGCTCTTCTGTTCAAGGTTACACACCTGTTTCCATAAGGATGCAGTGCCATCAAACAGGCTGCAACTGAACATCTTATCTTAGCCCAGTACTGCTGCAAGAAAATTTGATGCAAAACGTCTGTTACAGGCAAAACACAATAACTGCCTGCAGCTTCTGGAAGAATTAAACCAATAAACTGAGATTAGGGGGAACAGGGAGCCCAGAGAAGGGTCAGTCTCTTCAGTCGCCCCTCATTTTCTTCACATTCTCTCTTCCTTCACCCAACTTCTCTCCACTTGCAAATTTTTTCCTATTATTTTGTCCTATTCTACTCAGTCATTTTTAGTTTGAGCTATTTATTTCATCAATGAATACTGAAATTCCCCATCCTAGTAGAAGTTACAAATCACAGATGGTTGCAACTGCCACCTCAAAAGTGGTTTAGGTGCATATGGGCCACAAAGCTTCTCCACACAAAACTCAAATCACTTAAAAAACAGACAAAAAGATAAAGAGGCTTCAGTACCCACTCTTCTTTGACCTGATGTCTGTCAGCTTGTACATCTTCCACAATCCAATAAATACATGGTAGATTTTACACAGAAGGGAAATGACATTTGCTACCTCTAAAGATGTGTACTTTTTTCCACAGGGCTTAACTTCAATTTTTTTCAGGTGTTAGACAAGATAAAAGCATGTTTGTGCTAGTACATCAGCCCGTTTTTGCACCTACTTTCAAGAATTCACAATAGAAAGCACATAGGTGCATTCCTGAAAAATTAAAACTATATGTGAGTGAGCAAAACAAGGGCCAATCAAAGCTCATAATGGCAAATTACCCAAAAACAAAGTATACTGCAGAGACTGCATGTGCCTACTTAGGTCAAATTAACCCTCAACAACAATAAAAATATAACACCCAAAGCATTAGCAATCTCAGGGGTCATAAGCTGATCATGTGTGCTTTTACACTGATGGTAATTTTTTCTTTATCTTGTTGCTGGTTTCGTGTTTCCCTGTATATTGGGAGAAGACAAAGATCTCACAGTTTTGTCCCACCACAAAAAATCCCAACAGAAGTCACATCAGTTAGGGGATTGCAGAGTGTGTGGTACATAGAAAAATGCAGAAAAATACTTAAACACCTGCACATTTGGGGCTAGGATCCCACATAACACAATTCACTGACAGTCCTGGAATTGGTGCTAAGATAAATTTTGTCCATGGAGTGCTGTGTAAAGCTAAGTATTATAGTTATGTTCTTAAATGGCATCTACACAACATGTAAAAAATTGCTTTTGTAGAAATCACTGAGATTTAGAAAACAAAACTGGAAACATCTGTTTAAATATTGGCGTGATTTTCCTGTGTTTTTCCACAATTCTGTCCTCAAAAATTAGATACTGTCCAATGAAAATATCTAAACAATTATTACTCTTATTCATAACCTGTCAAGGATATCACTATCACACGAATGTCAACATTTCCTTATAAGGCACACTGTGTTTAATCACAGCTAAGAGTGTTCACCTGCAATGATTCCAAAATTTAGAAGATTGTCCAAGACTATTAGTAACAAGTTCATTTTCTGGCAGAAAACTTGGACAACTTTTGAGCAGAGTTACAGACCTCAGCATGATGCTACGTAAACTCTTCTGGAATCTGTTCTTTTTGCCTCCTGTTGATTTCATGACTACCTAGGCAAGATATCCTTCATTCAAAGGTCTTGTGCTGCCAATATGAGTGGAATTAATTATTTTTATCACAAGCAGGCAATCAATGCAACCAACTAAAGCAACAGGATTTACTTCATTGTTTATCTTTTAGAGTTTATTACTTGGATCATAGTCCTATTAAAGAAACTGCTGTCATCATGGTTTAAATTCTGCTTGCCATTCACACCTACCCAGTCCTTCTGCAGCTTGTAGGTCTCTGAATAAAGAGGGAGAGACACCCTGGCAAGCACACTGTTTCCCAGGCCTTCTATTACAGTTACAAATACCCAGGTTTATTTTTTAGCCCAGATAAGGTAATAAGAAAATGATTAAAAGAGATGGGCAAGGTTAAATAGCATTGGCAAAGAATATCAAAAGTTGGCAAAAAAATAAATTTCTGTGTTGACAGCATGATACCTTCCCTCAAGAAATGCCAGAAAAGGGGTGTACTGTCTGCAGATACCTGACTTCAGAGCCAGGCACAGAGAACATGCTGAACACTGTAAAGACTTTAGTAGGTTAATGTTAACAGCCTAACCTGAAGCCCTAAAGCTTTAACTGTGAGATGGGTACTTTAGGCATCACTTCTCATTAAGAAAGGGACACTTCATGGTTTAAATCAAATCGAGGGTAGCATATGTGTTTTGCATTATGTTACCTTCATTGCAGCAAGTATTTCAGTTACTCTGAGTCTACGGAATTAATTAGTCTGCTCTTCGTTATGCAACAGAAAGGAACAGATTTTATTCCTGTCCAGAACTGATTCTGGTCCTTCCAGCAACTGGATTTTCTTCTGTTCTACTCAAAAAATGTAGGACAGACAGTAATAGTTTTTAATCTTCCTGGACATCTTGGAAACATTTTTAAAATTATTTTCTGCCAGCCCACTTCTACTGAGAGCTTTCACATGGTTCACAGCTAATGTAATCCTACATTTTAAAGAGGATGGATTACAGAGAATTATCCTCCTGGTTATATTGCAAGTGGTGAAAGGAACCTTTTTATTTTCCCTGATACAGTTTTATTTCAGAGCAGCGGCCTGGAAAAAACTGTGCCATTGTGGTCAGTTTGTGTCTTTGGTCACAGCACCACTTGAGTAACTAAGAGGAAGAGACAACTTTAAGGCATATTTCTCCCTGTTTCCCTTCATTTCAGAAGTAGTGAAAACACTTTTTTTTCCCATAAACCAGTATTGATGTTATCATGTGATTTACTTTCTCCTGCTGGCTTTCATTTCTTTTTTGACTGTAAGTTCATTCAGCCCAGCACTATAATATGCTGTGTTTATACAGAGATCAGATACAATGGGAACTCATTTTTAGCTGCTCCCATTTCAGTTTGTTAACAATAAAAATAAATAACAGCAATTTGCAATTCCTGTCCTCCTCTATCTCCCTGTTATATATGGGAAAGAGGTAAGGGAAAGAGTCAGTTCCATTAGTTCTTCATTTGCTTTTCCTTCTTCTCAAACCCATAACCTTGGCATCAAGGAGAAGAACAAAGAAGCCAAATGGTTTCCTCTCTATCCTACACCTAAATTAGCTTCAGGTAAATCACATGTGTAAATGTGGATTTCAGTGCTCTGTGGAAATTTGTACTGTAAAGCACAGATATTTGGTACCCTGCTCCATTTGTTGGCAAGAAAAAATCTCTCAATGTTAAGACAATTACTAAACATTTAGCATATGTCGTGGTCAATGTTACTTTGGCCAAAAGGCAAAGTAGCACTGTTTTACATGCAGTAGAAGTACTTGGTGAGAAGGATTTCTGGAGAAAGTTGCACAAATATTTCCTTCCAATTTCTGGCCAAAGGGCAAGAACGGCCTTCATGCTCTTTTTCCGTGGGAAAGAGAGAGGAGTATTGGTACGTACAGTGCTCTGCTTTTCCTTGGTTTAAAAAGAGGTGTTACAGTATTTACTTTTGACAACTATTTATTGTTTTGTCCTGCTTTCCTGACTTACTGCAAACACAGATTTTTCAGTGAAAATGAAAACACGGGCATATCACTGTCTACATTCTGGTGTCTTCAGTCAAGGAAGGTGGAAAACACATCTTTGTTGAACCTCATATAAAAATTAAAAAACAACTCAGCCTCCAAGCCATATGAACAACATTTTTCAACAATATGTATTAGTTCAAGAAGCTATTCCAGAGATTACACAAGCTTTGTAGTCTAACCAAATGCCCCATCAACCTATATATCCTAACCACATGCAAAGGCCCCAGCTGTGTAGTAAGAAGTAATGGATTTTTGCACTAAGAAACATGGGATATTACCCAACTAATACAGGATATTGCCTAACACCTATAAAAGAAGTTATGGTACCAAAGATGAAGAGACTAAGGAAGTAATTGAAGATTGGTCTTCCAAACTTTGAAAATTTACACTCTTTTTCAAAGTCATCTTTTACAATGGTCGTTACACTGCTAATCTGAAGCTGTTGCACAACTATTTTGTCCGGTGTAATAAAGTAAAGCTGTATAGTCTTCAGCCCTAAAAAAACCAGACTGCTGCTCCAGTCAATAATTTGACAGTCATCTCAGATCTCTTCAAACTAAAAGCTGATTTCTGTAGGACTGCTCAGGTTTTAAAAGAGTGTAGCGGAGTGTATAATCTAGGCCAAGATGTTGTGTTGTTAATGTACCCACTTAAACCAAGCACTTCCATTTTCATAATACTGCTTATCCCCTTGTTTTCCTCTCATAAAGAGAGGAGAGCCCTTATCATTTTCCATGGAAATAATTTCTAGTTCTTTAGGAACAAGATTTGTTAACACTTGAAAAAGACCCAGGCTTATGCACTTGGTGCTCAACATATTTCTAGGCATGCACTGGTTCACAAAAAATGCCACCTTATTTTGTACAAAAGCCTAAACTACACCGGATTGCTTGGATGTAGCCAAAGTAGGCATCAATTGCTGTTTGTGTTCAGTAACCAACAAACTTAGCTCAGCTGATTAGAGCATGGTACTTATAACACCAAGATTGTGGGATCAATGCCCATATGGGTCATTTACTTAAGAGCTGGGCTCGATAATCCCTTTCACTGAGTGATGTGGGTTCCTTCCAAGCCAGGATATTCTGTGAAAACCAGTGAAAATCAAGGCAAATGTACATTCAGAATATTTCCGACAAATGCCAATGTCAAAAGCTAAGAGAGTAAGATTTCCTGGTCCGTTGATCAAAGCCATTGTAAAAAAAAAAAAAAAAAAAAAAAAAAAAAGGCTATGCCTGGAATGGAAACAGCAAAGCTTCCATTCTGGAGTCTCAAGTGTACTACATAAACATTTACAGTGGCCACAAGCACCCATTTTATTATTGCTCAAGTATAATATTTGATCTGGACAATTTGAGAAGGAATTAATATAACAGCTCTTTGTGCATATAGCAGAAGGAAATGCAGTTTATCTGTCAAACAAACTGCTCTGCACTTTCTTGCAGCTTGGGGCAGAAGATGATGAACTGGCCATTTTCTGGCATAAGAATTTATCTGTTTACAAAATTAAACATTCACACTGTACTTAAAGTGCATTATGAATCAGGTTTTTTCTGCTAGACAATTTTTGCATCAGTCATTATTTCTTGGAAATTAAGAGTTTAGTTGAAAGCTGCTTAGATGCAGGAAACAGAAAAACACTGGCTTGCTCACCTCCAGGTGATGTTCTTCAACTGTGCCAAAATTCTGTTTGTGCAGCTGTTGTACTGCTTTTAAAGTAGGTGAAGGATGAAATCCCTTCATGACTTATTAAGTTTGTTGTTTTGTATCTCTGGGTCAAGCATATTTTTCTCTGGACTATCTGGAGTAGATAATTCCAGGTTTTCTGCAGATTATCAATAGACTGTTCCCACATAGCACCAAGACTGTTTGCAAGTGATCCTTAACAAAGAAAGAGACAGGAAACCCTGATAGATTCCCAAGTACAGTTCTCAGCATAGTTCTTATCAATATTTCTCGATCACCACATGCTGGATCAGCCTTGAAGAAAAGTACTAAGCAGAGCTATTTCATAATGAATTGTGTACTTCCTGCCTCAGGGGAACACTGCAGTACCCTGAAGGTCTTACTGCCCATATGAATCATACTGTATATATTATGCCAGGTAACCAGGATGCAGAAGTCATTCCCTTGTCTTCCCTTTGGTTGATGACTCTTACCCATTCAAGCAATTCTGCATTTCCAGGACCTGCCTGGAATCAACCAGCAGAGGGGATCTACACATAGATGTGGCACTTAGGAACATGGTTTAGGGGAGGACTGTGGCAGTATTAGGTTTCCGGTTGGACTTTTTGATCTTAAAGGTCTTTTCCACTCTAAATGATTTTATGATCTGACTCAATTCAACCTGAAAACCCGCTATGAGTAAATATATGGGGAGCTGTGATGGACCTGTGCAAAATAGCAAATAGCAGAGACCAGAATTTGACCCACAACTCTGAAAGAAACTATTTGAACAACCCTAAGAATTAGATTGATGATGTAAGTCCACAAGATTTTTACACTTAGTTCAGCAGTAGTTGCTTTAATGTTCTTTAATATCTTCATATTCTTTTCCATAAGACAGTTCTATTCCAGTAGTCAGGCACTCATCAACACTACAATAATAAATTTCCTAGCACTAAGCACAGAGAAAAAAAAGAAACAGTTTCAGACTCATGAGGGATTATGATAGATAAATAAGGCAAAAATAACTTAAAGAACCCTGAAAAATCTTTACTTTCTTTAAAACAAACAGTGCACAACAAACAAAATAAAAGATGCAAAGCTGAAGTCATCAAACATCAGGGTTGGTATCTGTTAAAAGTAGCCTTGCAGCCCAGGATCTAAGGGATACTCCAAGTCATTCCTTGACAAGTGTAAGTAATGGGACAGTGGGAAGTGAAGTAATATGATGAACCACTGCTGGAGGACAGGATAAATAGGACCAAGCATTTTGTGTTACCTATGACACTAACCCCATGAGCAGCTGAATTTTTTAAGACTGTATTATCACTTTGCTTTTATTTCAAAATCTCGTACTTCTTCGAAATCTTGCAAAACGTACACAGGACTATCACATAATCTTCAATTTTCAAAGTGTAAAGCTGTTTCATGAACAAATTGCTCCACACTTACTCCAAATTGACCGAAATTGTTATTACTCACCATGGAAATATTTCCAGTGGCTAGTTTTCCCCATCTATAGCTATTACTCAAGGTGACATAGGAAGTGTTGAAATAGCAGATCTTGTAAGAACACTAATAAGAAAGAAGTTAATAATTCTGCAAGTTAACTTTACGACCAATTAATCATACAATGTGATGAGTGCTGGAGGCATTTTATTCCGGATGCATATCCTAATTTACCTGCTCTAAAGCACACCTCAGGAAGATAGCTTTGCGGTTGAAACAGAAAGCATGCTGAGCTAAAAGGAAGTTGCTTTTGGGCTACCAAAAATTCAAGCTGTGAAATAAAATCTTTTGCATTTCACGGGTTTTATACAGTGCAGTGCACTCTTACCTCCATGGGAAAGGCCTTAAAATTAACCGTGTGTTCAGAACCACGCTGGTTTTCTCTCCCCCAATGAAATCGAACATCGTGTAGTTCAAACTCATGTCCCCGAGGTAATGGCCCCCCTATTAACACTGGGAAAGAAGATAAGTGGTAAAGAACTTGCCTTTCAAAGCAGACGAGCCACTGAATATATTCTCCAAATACAACAAGGAGACTGTGGCAATCTTCTACATTATTAGTGGTACCAGAGAGAAGAGTTAAGTTGACAGACTTGTCATCATTACTTCCGAAGAACCTTGCAGGTACAGAACATGAATTGAGGCAGTTATGAAAAACAGTAGAACTGCTGTCATGCTGAACTCTTTGTTTTATGAGGCAGAACACCAAATTAAAAAATTGTGCCTTTACCAATCAACAGAGGGAATGTTTATTGGTCTTATCAAGACGTTACCCGTGTGCTCTAAACAGATGGTAGGGATTCTGAATTGAACTGGGAAGTTACCTCCAAGCTGTCCAAATGCTTACTCTCCATCACCTATGTTTACTATGGGTCACAGAAATAGATAGAAAACCTTTGACTGCAAATATTTTGCTAGGTAAAGGTGCTCAGTCACATACCACCTGTCTGGCTTCTGAGATACAGAATACCTCCATACCGAAATATAATCAAACCTACACTCTGGAGCAAAAAAACACACCTCATTTACTTAAAAACAGCTTCTAGGCAGCCATGGCTTTTCTTTACTTCAGTTTTTTAAATATCTGGAATTTCTTAAAAGCATCTGTCCACAATTGCAACACACGCACAAAAAATTTTATATAGCAGCTCAGTACTTTTGCATTAATAGAGACTTCCACCATAAGTAGTAAAAGCAAGCAGTTGTGAGGCCCAATCTGATATGGAATTAATAAACGGAAACATTTTGCCCAGGGATTTCTGAATCTGCTTTAGATCAAATATTACACCACAAGCTGGAGGTAACTTCCCACTAAAATCATTGAATATGGGCTTCTAGGCAGGGCTGAGTTTTATTTACGGGCATCCAGACTCTTCCCCAGAATCCATTAAATTCTAGCTTACATTTCATAGACTTGGAATTAATCTTTTACAGTCTCTGATAATTGATAAGGATTATTTAACTGCATGAAATAGAGCCTTAGGCATTTAGTTCCATAATATATAGCTATTTTGACACACAAACTATGCAGCCTGAGTTAGGAACACAAGACGTAGTGTAATACTAAAACATAAGTTAGCAATTGAATCATATTACAACTCTACAAACACAAAACCAAAGATATGGAACTACAAAAAAACTGAAAGAAAACAGATCAATTATCATTTTCATAAGCAATTACATTGGAGGGAAAAAAAAAGTCTAATATTCCAATTAATCCCCCTTTAATAATTCCTCACAAATAATCTAACAGCCATTATATTTTCTAAAATGAAATGTCCTAAATGTAGTTATAGATTCAGATTTGCTTCTTAACCTTATCTATATTCTATCTATACCTATATCCCTTAGAAGGAAAATCTACAAATCTGGTGAACACTTGGGGAAACAACCAATTGAAGTATTTAAGAAATCTGGACAAATAAAAAGAATCATGATACTCAATTAGGGCTCAATTAGGATAATAATAATAATAATCTCAGTTAGGAAAACTGAGCATTTTCTCTGTTTCAAAATATTGCTCTGAGAAAAATTGTAACTAAAACAAATCTTCTCTATATGATGTAGTTCTGGATCTCCAAGAACTTCAAAGAGCTTGTTTCCAAGGCTTCAGTTAGGACACTGATCCCAGGATAAAACTATTTCATAGTTGGTCATGGTTCTTCCACCTAATGCACAACACATATTCCATCATCAAAATGAAAGCAGCTGTGAAAATGTTTGCAATTAAATAATGTGGATTTGGGAATTCCACATGGACTGTGTATCTTGAATTAAAGGATAAAATCAATCACCAGTAATAACAAATTTATTTTTAATATGTATCTTAATCAGTTTACTTTTTTCCATAAATAACTTTGTTAACATTACAGTAGATGAGGATCTCTTGCACATTAATTGGACAGTTTCAAAAGCATTCAGTGCTCAATAGTTCCCATCAAAATAATCTGGCTAAATGGATTTGTCATCAGAGATCCCCTGTGAGGAAAGGAAACTGCAGGAGTTTCTGCAATCCCTGAAAAATGGCCAGAATACTAGGCCAGGTTCAAACACAGCTTATTAACTCTTTTCTCCTCTTGGTAGGTTTAACAAATGTTGTCTTCTCCCTCCCAAATTATTCCCAGTTTATAAATGGAGAATGGGAAATTACATAACATGAAATCTAAGGAAAAGCTGAAACTAAACCAAGATTTCCTAAATCATAATTCTATACTTCAGTCATAAACTTTTTCTCTATTTCACATTTTCTTATAATTCAAGACTCATCCGTCTGGCATCACACTGCATTCAAGTATAAAAAGAAGTCTTTCTTTTTTTCTAATTCTCTTAATGGTTTTGCAAAGGCATTTAGGTGTGTTGGTCTTATTAAGTATCGCTACTAAGTTACAAACTGCCCTTGGGAAAGGTAGGATGGAAGAAGTTGCATTTTGGCATGCAAGGGATGCGGTCATTTGTGGTCACTCTTTCACTTCCTCCACAGGAGAATTCAAGAATTCCTGATCCTGCAGGGAGAACCTTATCCCTTGGGAAAAGAGCTCTGCTTCTGAAGAAGACAGTAAAACTGACTGGAAGTACAACATTTCTCTTTTATAGTAAATCTACAAAATTTCGTGGAAAGAAATGTTCTGTGTTGAAAAATACAGGGAAATTATCATAGAAAGGAAATTATAAAGGAAGGCATCACTATTAAAATAACAAACCCTTCCTTTCTAAAAAACTGTGTAAAACTGAAATGACTCCCTCACTTAGCACAGCTGTAGTTCCCAGTACTACTGAGTTCTCAGAAGGAAACAAAAGTTGGAATGTCTCATGGTTTGACAATGTTCAGCTGTTTAAATGCCCCCAGAGGGCTGTTACTAGCTAAGACTGGTTGAAATAACATGGAGGCTCTTCCAAACACATGGTAAGAACTACTGCAGTGCTGGAAAGCAAAATGGACTTTTTTTTCTCCCTACTTTCCTGTCTCCTTCATATAGAATAGTTTACCCAGATGAAAGGTCTGAGTAAGATACTGCAGTTTCACTTATGTTGGAATTGTTTCTTTTATTACTTGTTTCTAAATCATATTTGATGAGTGACACCAAAAATGTCATCCTTTAAGAAATGAGGACTGCCTTCTACTTGGTCCTCATCAATACTGTGAGCATGTATAACTGGTGTATCTATCTTAAGCTGTCCAATTCTGTACTTAGTATTCAGAATCCATTCAAATTAATGGGAAAAAGCACTTTTAACTTACATGGTCTTTGAACCATGGACAAATCTTGTCAGCTGTACAGAACAGTTTGGCACTACACTGTCTTAGCAATAGTCTGTACTGCTTCTGAATGCAGACAGCTGCTAATGCCAGTGAATTGGATACCACCACCACAAGAGGAAATTCTGGACATGCTTCGAAGCAATCTGACTGACCATCCAGTCTGGCATCGAAATCTGCAACTCCCATTGCAACACTTGCTCCTCTTCCTACCAAAGTCAACAGCAACGCTCTCACCGGGCATAGTCCATGCTGAATGGGCACAACTGCTCCCTGCTGGGAAAAGCTGCTTTTCCTACACTCCAGGACATAAGTACAGCGAGTCTTCAGGCAACACAAGCTTTAGCCGGGAAAACCAAGGCCATGTTTCAGCATACCTGATTTTGACTTCAGGGCAATCTGAATCGAATGCCCGTCGTTGATCACTTCACAGTCTCGACACACCACGTAGTTCGGTGACAAACGCACTTCCAGGAGCGAGGGATCATACTTCGCTTCTCTCGAGTTCAAGTTAATGGGCGACTGGTATTCCCCGTTAGCATCGGGGAAAATCAGCCCCCACTCCACTCCTGAGGCACAAGGGAAAAGTGGTTACCGGGGGACCCGGCAGCAAGGGCTGCGGGTCAGACAGACCCTGTCCGGCCGCTGCCCCCGGGAGGGAAGGGGCTGCCCGGCCGGACCCGGCGGCTCCGCGGCCGCCGCTCCGCGCTGCCCTCCCGCCGGCGGGGACGGACCTGCTGCCGGGGAGCGAACCCCGCTGCGCTCCGCCACTGAAATCCCCGCACCGCCTCCCTCTCCCCGGGCCGCGGACAAAGTTTCTCCCCGGCGGAGTCGGCGCCCGCTCCTCACCTTCCTCGTAGCCCCACTCCGGAGCCTCCTCCCGGCGCGGCAGGGGCTCGGCGCCCTCGATCAGGCTCCTGTCAGCCATGGGCGGGCGCCCCGGGAGCGGCCGGGCGCGGTGTGCGGTGTGCGAGCGTGTGCGGGGCGAGGCGGGCTGG
>VXAD01008107.1:14782-50098 GCA_013399195.1 Dicrurus megarhynchus
CCTGCTTTAAAAACTGCTCTAAAAACTGCTTTAAACTGCTCTAAAAACTGCTTTAAAGTGCTTTAAAGTGCTTTAAACTGCTCCAAAAACTGCTTTAAGCTGCTTTAAAGTGCTTCAAACTCCTTTAAAACACCTTAAAAACTGCTTTAAAGTGCTTTGAACCCCCCTGTTCCACCTGTGCAATGCAGAAGTGAGGGGCTGGAAATGCCAGCAGGTGCTGCAGGGACAGTTTTGGGGACAACTGGGGAGTTTTGGGGACAACTGGGCAATTTTGGGGACAACTGGGGAGTTTTGGGGACAACTGGGCAGTTTTGGGGACAAAACTGGCTGCAAACTGGGAGCACTGGGCGGGCCCTTTGCCAGCAGGTGGCACCACGGGCTAAAATATTCCCCCAAAACCCCGACTGGGTGGCCCCAAATTTTGGGGGGTGCTGCTGGGTGGGGTCCCACTGAGGTCCCATCCGATGTTTCCCACAGCGCCGATGCTTTTTTGGGGGAAAAAAACGCTGCTTTTGGAAAAATATCCCTTTTTTATTTTGCTTGGGAGCCAGGCAGCTGCACAGCTTGGTTATCCTGAAAACCAGACCCTGAAATTTGGGTGAAATTGGTCTGGGAAAATTGCATTTTTCCAGTGTTTTTTGTTTTGGGCTGACCCTGCTCCGGAGTTAAAGCTGGGTTGTCTGGGATGGAACAAAATATTTCTCTTTATTTCCCTTTTTTTAAAAATTTTTAAGCCTTTTTTTGTTTCTTCCTATATATTTTATTTTGTGGCTTTCTTAGTTAAGACCCAGTTCTAACAAAACTATTCCTAAATAATTTGCAGTTTTGAAAAACAAACAAAAAAAAAAAACCCCGAAAATATTTTAATTTTGGAAGCAGCAGGAGATGTCCTGACAACATCACATCCCCTCCCAAAAAAACCCCACCTTGATTTGGCACAGAGGGACAACATTTTTAAGGAAGGAAACGCCCCCAATTTGCCAAAATCCAGCGAATTTTCCTGCCTGGATCTCAAATATCCTTAGGGAAAAGCTCCAACATTCCCATGGGAGGTGCAGGAGGGCAAAGCACAGAGGGTCACACATCTCCCAACACCTCCAGAGCTTTCACTGGGGAAAAACAGGGAGATTTTCCAAGAAATCTGATTAATATTCCCTATGGATTCACTTATTCCCTGTGGATTCATTTATTCCCTGTGGATTCATTTATTCCCTATGGATTTACTTAACCTCTCCTCCCCAGGGAGAAATGTTGGCATTTCCCACCCAGCTGGTGGAATTAAAAGGATGAAATCTCGGGATAGTGCAGGCAGGTCGCGGGGATGTTGCCAGGAGGAATTGATGGCTGCAGAAAAATGGGAGTGCTGGGAATCAAATGGCCAAAAATCATCCAAAAATCACCCAAGAATCATCCAAAAGTCATCCAAAAATCACCCAACAATCATCCAAAACTCACCCAAAAATCATCCAAAAATCACCCCAAAATCATCCAAAAATAATCCAAAAATCACGCAGAAATCATCCCAAAATCACATGAAAATCACCCCAAAATCACCCAAGAATCATCTAAAAATCACCCAAATATCCAAAAATCACCACAAAATCATCCAAAAATCACCCAAATTTAATCCAAAATTCATCCAAAAATACTCCAAAACTCACCCAAAAATCTCCCCAAAATCATCCAAAAATCATCCAAAATCATGCAAAAATCACCGCAAAATCACCCAAAAATCTCCCCAAAATCATCCAAAAATCATCCAAAATCATGCAAAAATCACCGCAAAATCACCCAAAAATCTCCCCAAAATCATCCAAAAATCATCCAAAATCATGCAAAAATCACCGCAAAATCACCCAAAAATCTCCCCAAAATCATCCAAAAATCATCCAAAAATCATCCAAAAATCATCCAAAAATCACCCAAAAGTCATCCAAAAATACTCCAAAAATCACCCAAAAATCACCTAAAAATCACCCAAAAATCATCTAAAAATCACCCAAAAATCATGCAAAAATCACCGCAAAATCACCCAAAAATCTCCCCAAAATCATCCAAAAATAATCTAAAAAACATCTAAAAAATCACCCAAAAATCATCCCAAAATCATGCAAAAATCACCCAAAAATCATCCAAAATCATGCAAAAATCACTGCAAAATCACCCAAAAATAATCTAAAAAATCGTCTAAAAATCACACAAAAATCATCNCAAAAATCTCCCCAAAATCATGCAAAACTCACCCAAAAATCACCGCAAAATCACCCAAAAATCATCCCAAAATCATGCAAAAATCACCCAAAAATCATCCAAAATCATGCAAAAATCACTGCAAAATCACCCAAAAATAATCTAAAAAATCGTCTAAAAATCACACAAAAATCATCCCAAAATCACACAAAAATCACCCCAAAGTCACACAAGAATCATCCAAAAATCATGCAAAAATCATCCAAAAATCACCCAAATATCCAAAAATCACCCCAAAATCATCCAAAAATAGTTCAAGAATCACCCAAGAATCACCCAAGAATCACCCAAAAATCATCCAAAAATCACCCAAAAATCATCTAAAAGATCATCTAAAAAATCCCCCCAAAATCCCCCAAAAACTTCCCTAAATCGATTTTTTTTTCCCACTTTCCTTCGTGCCTGGAAGGGCTGGAGAGGAGCCGAAACAATTCCCAGTGACCAGCAACTGGTTTGAACTGGGATCCGGGAAGCGGAGCATCCGCACGGAGCAGCCCCGCTGCCCCACCCCACACCCGGCTCCGTTTTCCAGCAGATTTTTTGGGCTGGATTATGCCAGGAGTGGGCAAATCCAGGCTGGGAGAAGGTGGTCAGGGCTGCAGCTGGAGGGAGGATTCCAGGGAATACCGGGAATCCGAGGGGTGGAATGACTGGGCTACGTTGGATTTTGTGGCCGCTGCGGTGGAGAAAAATCCTAAAAAAAAAAAAAAAAAAATCCTGGGGTTCCTTCTTTGTGCCGGGATCAAGGCGTGGGTGCCCACCTGGGAATTCATCCCCGTGCCCACCTGGGAATTCCATCCTTCCTTCCCCCTCTGGTTATCAGGGAATCCCAGAACCATTTCCTTTTCCCGGAAAAGCCCTTCAGGATCAGCTCGTGGTGCCCGATCCCCACCTCGTCACCGAGCGAGCGCCGCATCCAGGAATTCCTCGGGCGCCTCCAGGGATGGGGAATCCAAACCTCCCTGGGCACTTCCGAGGCCTGAGCGCCTTTTCCATGAGGAAATTCCTGCCCATGTCCAAGCTGAGCCTCCCCTGGCACAGCCTGAGGCCGTTTCTGGACACATCTGACACCGAGCCTGAGCCTGCTCTTCTCTCCCCTCTGGGCCTCTGTTGGCTCCAGTTTGGGGATAATTTCCCTCTGCTCCACGCCCCTGGCTCCAGCTTGGTTCCACCACGCATGGATGGAGTGTCCATCCCCGTTCCAGCCGGGAATGAGGGATTTCCACGCCAGTTGGGACAGAAAAGAGCCCGAAAACCGCAGTTTTTTTACTCCTTTTCTGCCTCAGTTTTGTTGGTGGTCGTGATCGGTGGCAGACACCGAACTTTGCTGTGGATCTGCGGCTCTCAAAGAAAGAAACTTCGCTTTTCCGAGGCTGCTTTCTCCCAAACTTCCAGGGAAAAGCATCCCGGCCTCGTGTCAGGGAGCGAGGGAAGGAGCCAGCCCCAACCTGCCTCGCTCTCACAGAGCCCCGATTGTTCGAGCCTCCCTCCCCAAACAGCCTCTCCCTTCCTCTCCCGATATCCGTTGTTTTCCCAGATAAATCTCCAGGCACAGCCCGGCACACGGATCCCTGGGAGCCGGGATAACCCTCTCCGTGGCCTCGTGCCAGCCTGTGATTGATATCCAGTTAGCACCGGGAGTTTTGGGGGTTTTTCCCGGGAAAATCAGGCTGTTTTTCCCAGGAAAATGAAATTATTCCCTATGGATTCACTGAAGCACTCACCCCCCGGGGAGGAGGGCTGGCATTATCCATCCATCGGGTGGAATTACAGGGATGAAATCCATCCTGGCCACCCCTGCCAGTCCCCCCCGATTTCAGGAGTCGCCTTAAAAAGGTGAGGAAGGTCCCACGCTGAGCCAGGTGGGCTCAAAGGACCCAACTCAGGGCGGGATTTTGCCTCGGTCAAGGGCGTGCAAAACACCCTGGTGGGGTTTTTGTGGGATCTGGGGCACTGGGAAATGATAAAGTCCAGAGTATTTCCCCCATTTCCAGGTTGGCACAAGCTCCTCTCCTCAGCGAAGAGGATCAGGGTCGGGATTTTACCTTGTTCAAAACAACCTGGGATCATTTTGTGGGATCTGTGGCACTGGGAAATGATAAAGTCCAGAGTATTTCCCCCATTTCCAGGTTGGCACAAGCTCCTCTCCTCAGCGAAGAGGATCAGGGTCGGGATTTTACCTTGTTCAAAACAACCTGGGATCATTTTGTGGGATCTGTGGCACTGGGAAATGATAAAGTCCAGAGTATTTCCCCCATTTCCAGGTTGGCACAAGCTCCTCTCCTCAGCGAAGAGGATCAGGGTCGGGATTTTACCTTGTTCAAAACAACCTGGGATCATTTTGTGGGATCTGTGGCACTGGGAAATGATAAAGTCCAGAGTATTTCCCCCATTTCCAGGTTGGCACAAGCTCCTCTCCTCAGCGAAGAGGATCAGGGTCGGGATTTTACCTTGTTCAAAACAACCTGGGATCATTTTGTGGGATCTGTGGCACTGGGAAATGATAAAGTCCAGAGTATTTCCCCCATTTCCAGGTTGGCACAAGCTCCTCTCCTCAGCGAAGAGGATCAGGGTCGGGATTTTACCTTGTTCAAAACAACCTGGGATCATTTTGTGGGATCTGTGGCACTGGGAAATGATAAAGTCCAGAGTATTTCCCCCATTTCCAGGTTGGCACAAGCTCCTCTCCTCAGCGAAGAGGATCAGGGTCGGGATTTTACCTTGTTCAAAACAACCTGGGATCATTTTGTGGGATCTGTGGCACTGGGAAATGATAAAGTCCAGAGTATTTCCCCCATTTCCAGGTTGGCACAAGCTCCTCTCCTCAGCGAAGAGGATCAGGGTCGGGATTTTACCTTGTTCAAAACAACCTGGGATCATTTTGTGGGATCTGTGGCACTGGGAAATGATAAAGTCCAGAGTATTTCCCCCATTTCCAGGTTGGCACAAGCTCCTCTCCTCAGCGAAGAGGATCAGGGTCGGGATTTTACCTTGTTCAAAACAACCTGGGATCATTTTGTGGGATCTGTGGCACTGGGAAATGATAAAGTCCAGAGTATTTCCCCCATTTCCAGGTTGGCACAAGCTCCTCTCCTCAGCGAAGAGGATCAGGGTCGGGATTTTACCTTGTTCAAAACAACCTGGGATCATTTTGTGGGATCTGTGGCACTGGGAAATGATAAAGTCCAGAGTATTTCCCCCATTTCCAGGTTGGCACAAGCTCCTCTCCTCAGCGAAGAGGATCAGGGTCAGGATTTTGCCTTGGTCAAAACAACCTGGTGGGGTTTTTGTGGGATCTGTGGGATCTGATGACAAATTCCGGAGAATTTCTCCCTCTCCAGGCCAGCACAAATTCCTCTCCTCAGCGAAGAGGATCAGGGTCGGGATTTTGCCTCAGTCAAAACAACCTGGGATCATTTTGTGGGATCTGTGGCACTGGGAGATGATGAATTCCAGAGGATTTCTCCATCTCCAGGTTGGCACAAGCTCCTGTCAGCAGAAAAGGATCGCAGTCAGGATTTTGCCTTGGTCAAAACAACCTGGGATCATTTTGTGGGATCTGTGGGATCTGTGGCACCGGGAGATGATAAATTCCAGAGGATTTCTCCATCTCCAGGCCAGCACAAACTCCTCTCCTCGGCAGAACCGCGGCGCTGCGGGAGCTGCGGCTTTTCCTGCTCTCGCAGCGTCAATGGAAGGGGAGGGACATTGCTCCAGCTTCAGATCCCTCCCAGGGCGGCTTTCAAAGAGTTCGCTTTTCAAAGGCGCCTCCCGAGCCTGGAATCAGCCCCGAGAGGGACTTTTGTGATCCCGGAGAGAGGGAGGAACGCGCGGCGGAGCCAGAGCCCGGTTTTGCTGCAGTAGGAAACAGCTTTAGCTCGGCGACGTCGGGAATTGTCCTCATCACGTTCCGGGCACACAGGGATGCGCTGCTTTTCCCTTACCTCCAATCCCCCTCTGGAATTCCTGCCCCTCTCCGGTGACTCGCAGCCAGCCCTTCCTTCCCTGAAATCCTCCTTCAGCCTCCCGGGTTTTGCTGCTCCGCTGCTTCCATCGCTCCTCTCCCTCCTGATTTTTGGGGAGGTTCCTGTGGATTCCTCCCCTCTCCCTCTCATCCCAAACACCGAGCCCGCCCAGGGCTTGAGGATTGGACACTTGAGGATTGGAATTGACGCTTGAGAATTGAGAATTAATTAAGCTCCCACCAACCAGCAGCTCCAAGTTCTTCTCCCAGGGCTGCTCTCAATAAATAGCAATAATCAAAGGTTGGTTTTGCCCTCCCTAAGAGGCACATTCCCGGAGAACTGGATTTAGAAAAGGTGGGTCTTAGGGGCTTTTCGGTGTAGGCAGAGCTCTGTGGCCTCCAAGCCTGGCAGGACAGCAAGTTCCAGGCTTTGGGATGACACGTTCCCCGTGCCGGGACCTTGTGGCTCCTCATTTCCATGGGTTTTCCTGGCACGCCTTGGGGAGCTCCCTGGCACCGTGGGGACACCAAGTTCCATGGCTGACCGAGTCCAGGGAAGGGGCAATGGAGCTGGGAAGGGGCTGGAGCCCCAGGAGCGGCTGAGGGAGCTGGGAAAGGGGCTCAGCCTGGAGAAAAGGAGGCTCAGGGTGGACATCAGCAGGAATTTCCCCATGGAAAGGGTGCTCAGGCCTTGGCAGGGGGTGCCCAGGGAGGTTTGGAGTCCCCATCCCTGGAGGTATCCAAGGAATTCCTGGAGGTGGCACTCGGGGCTCTGGGCTGGGGACAAGGTGGGGATCGGGCACAGCTTGGACTCGATCATCCTGAAGGTCTTTTCCAACCTCAGGGATTCTGAGGTTCTGTGCCCGGCGGCTGAAACACTGAAAATTCACCAAAACGTGAAAAAAAGAACCCAACGTCTTCACGGGGCGGGCGTTCAGCCGCCGCTGGCAGCCTCGCGCGGACTACAACTCCCACCAACCCCCGCGCGGCCCCGCGAGGANGGCCTCCGGGCAGCGGCTGCCCCGGGCTGTCCTCGGCCGCCGGGCTGTCCTCGGCCGCCGCCAAGGTGCCGCAGGCTTCGGCCATGAAGAGGAGCGACCCGCACCACCCCCAGCACCGGCACCGCGACGGCGGCGAGACCAGCGGCGCCGCGGCCGAGGCGCTCGTGAGCCCCGACGGCACCGTCACCGAGGCGCCGCGCACCGTCAAGAAGGTAACGGGGGCGGCACCGGGAGCCCCCCCTGGCAGGGCTGTGCGGGACAGCGGGGAGGGGAAGCCGGCCCGGGGCTCGGGGACGCGGCGCTGCCTCCGCCGGGCAGGGGCCGGCCCGGTGTGGGGGTCCCCGGTGCGCGGGGGGTGTCGGTGACCCCGAGGTGCTGCCGGGGCCGCGGCTGCATTTTGGGGCAGTCTTTTCATGGCTGGGGGGTCTGTCTGCGCCTTATCGCCCCCGTGTCTGTCCTGTGGGGACGTGTGGGGTGACGCTGGGTGCGTTCACACCCCGTTCCCGCAGCCCCGGTTGTGGGGATGAGCTCCAGGGTGTGCGTGGGTTCACATCAGGTTCACGTTCCCAGGGTTATCTTGGAAATACGGATAAGCGGCAGATAAAAATGTACCGGGAGCCGCTGGTGACGTTGGCATGCGAGGCACGGCCAGGTGTGTCCCTACCTGGATGCTGGATGTCCCTGTGCCTTGGGGTGTGGCGGGGTGGGTTTTGGGGTGCCCCGTCCCGGCTGTGACCTTCCAGCTTCACCCCAGGAGCGTGTGGGGCTCTGTGCTCCTGGTGAATCCATCCGTGTGTCTCCAGCTGCTCGGGTGGATGCAGCCGTGGACACGGATACTCCCTGGAGTAGGGGGCTGTGTGTGCTCTGCTGTGGATACATCCTCCGTGGGTGGATGGAGGGAAATGCACGTTTTCCTGGGTTTTTAGTGCCTGGCATCCTTCCCGCTGGAAAGCTCAGGAGGAGGAGGAGTTGTCCCCCGTGAAGCTTTTGAGGGGTGTAGGAAAAGAAGTGTCCCTGTCCTAAGGGGAGCCTCCCACCTCATGAAGCTTTCGGGTGAAGGCTTCACCTCCCTACTGATGGACTTCCACCCTCTTTCGGGGTTGCTCTTATATTTCCTCTCCCTTTGGAAGAGCCAGGGTGAGGGAATTTGTCTCCATAACCGTGATTTCCTTCTGTGTGGCTTCCCTGAAGTTCCAGTTTCTCCTTGGAAGGAGAGCACATCCCTGCAGGGCAGTGGGGAGAGTCTGGATCAAGGTTTCTTCATCCCCCTAAAATTCCCTGCTGGGGGGTTCAGCTCCTCGATAAAGGACGTTTTTCCTCTAAGATCATGACTCCCATCCCCGGTGTCTGGAGCCCTCTCCGTCTGATATCCTCATCCCATCTCTATTTTTAGAGTCCCTCAGGGCATCCGTATTTCTCCTCAAATGTGCTCAGTACTTCTAAACTCTTTATCCCGTCCCTCTCCGTTCTTTTTCTGGGTTAAACCACAGAAAAAGGGGATTTCTCCTCGCGCTTCCCCTCCTGAATTCCGTGGCACTGAATTCCCACTAAGCCCGGGAAGGAAGGGTGGGTTGGGGTGGGGTGGGACAACTTCAAACCCGCATCACTCCCCGGGTGCTCCCGATCCCAGCAGCCGGTGCCTCGCAGGAGCAGAGCAAAGGATCCAGGAGGAAGCTGGAATTCCACGTGAGGAGCAGCACAGCTCCCAGCTGGCTCCTGGGAGGGGTTCCTTCGGAGCTGCCAACCCGCCTGGTTGCCGAAGGCAGCGGGATGTGCTGCCGGAGGGGAGCTGGGAGCACAAACTGTTCCCTCTCTCCTCCTCTTGCCGGTGATTTCAGCGGCTTCCAGCCGCTCAAACCGGGCTTTGCATTTACCACGTCTACGCATCCAGGCTCCTCTCCTCCTTAAGGAAGTCGTGTTCTTGAAATAAAACCGGATTTGGGAGCCATCAAATTGTCCCCGGGTCTGTGGCTGTGAAATTGGGCACGTGGAGCTGAAGCATCTGGTGAAAGGAGGTTTAGAACAAAAATTAGCAAGATAGATTTTTTTTTTTTTTTTAACTCAGATCCGACAGAATTTTGCTGAAATAGAGGTAAAAGTCTGATTAAAAGAGATGAAATTTGTAGTGAAACTGTAATTCTTAAGGGTTTGGAAGAAAAAAGATCTCAGTAGCATTTTATTGACTGGATTATAGATAATACAAATATATTTTTGGGGTTTTTTTTTTTCCCTTTCCTTGAAATTTTAACACCTGTCCTCAAAATACCGCGCCACTAAATCGGGATTTTGTAGTCCTGAGACAAAACCAGAGTTCCCAGAAAATTCCAGTGGCTCTTTTCCTCTGACACCACTCTCATTTGAAATCTTCTTTTCTGTCAGTTCAGTATTTTATTTATCTGTCTGCTTTTAGATGTTCTGATTTGTGTTTGACCTTGGTGGGGTGTAAAATGGGAAGTAAGAGATGGAGTAATTATATTTTTATAGGTATAAATTTATTTTTTATTATTATTATGTATTTTTAGATGTATTTATATGCACACATAGATGGTGCTGGGTTTTTTCTCTGCCGCCTGCAGAGATCCAATCTTGGGGTAAAGATCCCTGGAATCACCTTGTTCCCTTTGGATTCTTGCTGGAAATGCTGGAATTCCTCATTCCTGAGGTGACGCTGGACTTTCCTGTGCCTGAGGTGTGGGATAATAATTCCAAACCTTCTCCTGACCCTCTCTCCTTGCCCTCCTCCAGCTTCTCCCGTGGCAAACTGGATGAAATTCCTCACTTTAGGCTGAGCGAATTTCCCCTTGGATGAATCTCTCCGGAGCGCGGGGTCGAGGAAGAGCTGGGAATGGAGTGGGAGATGGAAAAGCCTCTCCAGGAGCAGCCGGGAGCTGCCCTGGCTCAGCCGTGGGGTGGATTTGGGGCGCGTGGGGAGCGCGGCCCCGTTCCCACAGCGAGGTGACCCCGGGGGCTGAGGAGCAGCTTCAGGTGTCCTGGGCTAAACTTATCCATGGCTGTGAGTCAGGGCCTGAGTCACCCGGGCTGCTTTTGGGGTTTTAGTGGTGGTTTGGTGAGGAGGTGGTGGCCGCTGCTTTTGGGGTTTTAGTGGTGGTTTGGTGAGGAGGTGATCGCTCATCACTTCTAGGGGGTGGTGGTTGCTGCTTTTGGGGTTTTAGTGGTGGTTTGGTGAGGAGGTGATCGCTCGTCAGCTCTGGGTTGCTGGTTTTGGGGGTTTTAGTGGTGTTTTGATGAGGTGGTGGTCGCTGGTTTTGGGGGTTTTAGTGGTGTTTTGATGAGGTGGTGGTCGCTGGTTTTGGGGGTTTTTGTGGTGTTTTGGTGAGGAGGTGATCGCTCATCAGCTCTGGGTCGCTGGTTTTGGGGGTTTTAGTGGTGTTTTGGTGAGGAGGTGATCGCTCATCAGTTCTAGGGGTGGTGGTCGCTGGTTTTGGGGGTTTTAGAGGTGTTTTGATGAGGAGGTGATCGCTCATCAGTTCTAGGGGATGGTGGACACTTGTGGTGTGTTAATTCTTAGAGCATTCCCAGATCCAAGCGGTTGAGAGTCACAGAACTTCAGGAAATCTGGTATTAGTGAGGGGGGAGCTGTAATTAAGACTCCCAAACTGATTAACTGGGCGATCTTAGCCTCATCATGACAACTCTGTGCCCCCTTCCTTCAGCCGAGAGAAGAATCATGGAATCACAGGACGGGTTGGGTTGGGAGGGACCTTAAAGCCCATCCAGTTCCAACCCTCTTCCACAAGAAAAACTTGGATTTAAACAGATTCAGGTCTCGATGTAATGGTTGTGAAGTGCTTGGCACGTCAGGGAGTGCTGCTCCCCACACTGGGAAGGTTAAACAGCAGCCACTGGGCAGTTTTATATTAAGCAAACACCAATCCACAAAGCAAAAGGTGATTTTATTTTTTTTATTTTTATTTTTTATTTTTATTTTTTTCTTTCCCTGTCCCAGCCACTCTGCAGAAAGCCCCGCTCGGATTTCCAGCTGCCTTCTCGTGCTCTTCCCCTCATTCCAGCCGAGGTTTTGGGCTGGGAAGGGATTGATTTGCTGGGGCTCTTGATTCATTTCGTGAGCACGGTTTGCTCTTTGCACAACGCCTCCGATGGCTTTTGTCACCGTGGCACCGGTAACGAGGTGCCACACCCTCTCCTCGTGTCCCTGCTCCGGTGGGACCCTCCTGAAACTCCTCACCCTGGAATTCCCGGCTGCGGGGATTACATCCCAGTAAATGCCTGCTGCTCGCTGGGCCGGCACATCACCTGACTGGGGAGGGAGCTGCCACGGGAGGTTTTGTTCTGCTCTGACTATAAATGACTCTCATGTGGCTGCTCTAAACGATGCCTCTGACCTTGGTTCCCAGCAGATTTCCCTGGCATGAAAGCCTTGCTTTTCCCCTGTGAATTCCCACCTTTTGTGGGGCATGGGGATGGGGGGTTTTTTGTTGGCTCCGTTCAGGATTTTACCTCCGTGCGTGCTGTTTCTCCTCTGTTTTTCCCTTCTAACCCCCCAGCCATCGCTTGTGCCAGGTGATAAATGCTTCCTCCCGGGGCCGAATTCCCAGGAAACGCACGGAATGAGCGTGGCTGGAATGCTCTTTAGGAAAACCTCCTCGGGGGAGGCTATGTTCTTTAATTTGGTGCGATAATCGCCAATGAATCCGGGTTAATTTTAGAAGGTGCCTGCGTGGAACCGAGCGCAGAGATCAATCCATCAACCTTTGGGGCTGAGGGGCGGGAAGGGAAGATGAAAGGAGCTCGGGGAAGGAGGGAGAGGGAAATAATGGCTGTAAAATGGGATGGGGAGGGAGCAGCAGCCGGGCTGAAGTGCAGGGAACCTTGGAACTGGGAATGGCAAAGCTGCCCTTTGCCAGCGGGCTGTGGCACCGGGATCTGTTCCCGTGGCAGGTCAGAATCACTGAAATACATTGAGATCTTTGTGCTGTGGCTTTCCTGGAGGGACAGAAAGCTGATAGTTGAATTTCCAGGCAATTAAAAGGTGTAGCTGGAGCTTTGGCCCTGAGTTGGTGCATGAAAAACGAGCCAGGGGAAGGAATTACGGCTTTGGGTGCCGCGTTTGACCTTTCAGGCTTTGTTTTTACCTCTGCCTGGTGAATTGTGAAACAGTGGGATTGATTTAAGTGCAACAAGGAGGAGCTGGAGCTAAAAAGAAAGGAAGGAGCCAGGTAGCTCAGGTGGAACAGGGAAGATTTCTCCGTTTTGGTTAAATTAAGGAATGGTGAAAACGGAAGGAATGCAATTCTCAAAATGTCGCGCTGCCACGGCGGTAGGCTACAGAACCGAAACATTTTCCTCTCCAGCATTTAGAATAAATGGATATTTAGGGTGAGTTTGGAGATGATATTGAAGGTCTCTTCCAGCCCAAACCGTTGTGTGATTCCATGATTTATTTTCCATTTCAATTTTGATTCGAAGCCAAAGGTGCAAGAGTAGAACCTCAGCCATGAGAGGGAAACCTCCTTCTCCTTGGGGTGGGGTGGCTGATGTCCTGTCCTGTGAAATCCCGCTGTGGAGAGGGGAGCTGTGGGTCCCACAGTGGGAGTGATGGGTGGAACAGAGCCAGCCAGCCTGAGAAAGAAGGTCCAGCCTGGAAATAAAAATCCTGGAGGCTGTTTGTTTGAGTCCCAGCAGAAGTGTTAGACTCCAGGGCTTGGAATGAGCAGCAGGCTGACTGGGAGGAAAAGAGGCAGTTAAGGCTAAAATAAGCTTTGAGTATTTCTTGTGTGAAATCCTCCGTGCTCAGGTCTGCAGTTAAAGGCACTTCCAGAAAAAAAAAAGAAAAAAATCCCTCTGAAATGCCTCAATTTCAGCCTGGAGAAGCCATCATTCCCTGAATTTCTTCCTTTGGTGTATCCAGAGGCTGCTGGTGTCAGCTCAGGGTGTTTCTTGATGGAAAGTTTGGAAATAGGAGCAGAAGGTGTGGAGCTTTCCAGCCAGGAGCGGCTGACGCAGGTGGCACAGGGAAAATGGTTCATATTTTTAGTTGCAGCATCAGCCCTGGCAGAATCAGCTGTTCCCAGCAACGTTCTCGGGGCTGAGGTGAAATACTGGCAGGAGGTAAAACAAGGAGGGAAGGTTTTAGGCAGCTCTGTTTGCTCCTTTCGGTCGTGCAGCCCTGAGGGACTCATTTGGAGAGGCGGAGGTGATTGAGGGACCCGAAATTCGATGTGCATGTGTCCTGGATTAGCTCCACAAAGCCTCTGGTTAATCCCAACTCCACAGCTGGAGCAGTCAGTACGTGAGGGAAGAGGCCTGAGGAACGTGGAATTCTTCAGGGAGCTTGGAGGGCAAAGATTTTTAAAAATTCAGGTTTTTTCGGGGAGCTCTTGTCATCCGAGACTCTGTTTAAGGCCTCAAAGCAGGGCTCAGTGCCTTTAGGAAACGTGGATTTCTTGTTTCCTGTTAGATTTGGGAAGGCCAATGTTCTCAAAGGATGTTGGCTCAGCATTTTTTTTTTTTTTTTTTGCATCCAAAACCTGTCCAGCTTTTCCCAGAGCAAGAATTGAGCCTGATGGAGCTGCTAAGGAAACTTTCAAACTTCAAATATTTCCTAGGTGCAGCTCATGGCATCAGTGCTCGCTCCAAAATAAAACCCTGGAATGGTTGGGGTGGGAAGGGACCTTAAAGATCCCCCAGTGCCACCTGGGTGACACCTTCCACTCTCCCAGGTTGTTCCAAGATGGACCAGAATTTGTTATCCCTCAAAAACGTGTGTTTGTGTGAAGCTGATTAAATTGGCATCTTTGGCCGTGTTTCTCCCTAAATCCGAGCTTTGGTACAGTTTGTGCTGCTCAGAGAGCCTCGGGTTGTTTTTTTTTTTAATTTTTGAAATTTATTTTGCCGTTTTTGCTGGGAAATGCACTCGTGTGATTATGTAAATGCACGCTGAGTTGTCTTTTGTTTTTATTGTGGTGGCGTTACGCACAGATGTCTGGGCTGAAACAGTTGTTCAGGAGAGCTGAGGGTTCCGTGTGACTTTCCAGAAGATTCTGGGGCCAACAGAAATGAAAATAAATGACATTTGCAGGGTCTTCCAGAGGATTGGGTGACGTTGCCCGGCTCCCATCCCAGGTGAAAGGAAATGTAACTTTGGAGCACCCTGGGATAAGCAAGGATGGGGCAGAGCCTGGAATTAACATTCCAAAAAGTGCTGGGATGCTTTGTGTTCTCCAGCTTTTCCAGCTTGGGTTTGTAGCTGGGTTTTCCATCCCCTGGAAGTGTCCAAGGCCAGGCTGGGCAGGGCTTGGAGCACCCTGGGATAGCAGAAACAGAACCTGTTCCATCCACTGAGGGACACAGCTTCTTCCCAAAGCTCTGAGTGTTCATTTGCAACCTTAATTCTAGTGGGTTTTATTTCTGGTCAGTTCCCAGCTTTAATATTCCCCTAATTTCCAGCTTTTTCCTGAAATTGGAATGCTGCAGGGCTGGAACTGTTGAAACTCCAGGTATTTATATATATATATATATTTTTTTTTTTTTTTTTTTTTTTTTTTCCCCCCTCCTGGCAGAGCCTTAAATAGGCAGCCAGTTGCATTTTTCATGAGAGGCAGAAAGAAGAGGGGAAAAAAAAATCACCTCAAAAATTAGATATTCTTGCAAAGAATTGCTGAACAACCCCGTGGCAGATTAGATCCCAAAGGCAAGAAATTAAAAATAAAAGGAGTTAGGGAGTTTAGCTCCTTATTTACCCCACGGAGATGAACCTGATGGATGTTTCATCCCATAAAAATGACTCAAGGACCAGTCTGGGCAAACAGCTCCCTGCTGCTGTCTGTTCCCAGGGATGTTCCCAAAGCTGCTGACTCAGACCCGGAGTTCTCCAGGACTTTGTGGAGCTGGGGAAATTCAGCTTGGATCCTTTTCAGTCTGGCCTGAGATGGTTTTTATTGTTTGCAGGGATGCACTGATGCGTTTGATGTGGAGTTTTTTGGTTAAAAAAAACCCCTGAAAACGAACCGACCCAACCTTGGACGTTCTGGGCTGTAATTTCCAGCATTTCTCATCGAGTTTGGTGTTAATTGAAGTGGTTTTCTGGAAGATAAACTGCAGTTTTTCTACTCTCCACTGGCATTGAATCCCTCCCCGCTCTTTCTGCTGTTACTGAGAGATTTCAAAAGCTGATAACAAAATCCTTTTGGTCTTCAGATAACTCAGAAAACCCTGGGTTCTCTCGAGGGTTTGATTCAGGTGCAGGAGGTGTTATTGCTTGTCTGTGCTCTTAGCAAGTCCACCGAGGCTGAGGCTTGGTTTCCCCTGCTGAAAATGGAAATATTCCTGTGCTCTTAGCAAGTCCACCGAGGCTGAGGCTTGGCTTGCCCTGCTGAGAATGGAAATATTCCTGTGCTCTTAGCAAGTCCACCGAGGCTGAGGCTTGGTTTCCCCTGCTGAAAATGAAAATATTCCCGTGCTCCCTGCGTTTGTTCAGCTTCCCTCGGCCGCTTCGGAGGCCAGGGTGGGTTGTGGAGGTGCTGAACCGAGGTAAAGACAGGAAAACATTATTATTTTTGATTCGTTTTTAATTTTTGGGCTCTGCTAAGCCAAGCTGAGGCCTGAGAAGCCCCAAGTGGATGGCGAGGTGTCCCTTTATTTCGTGCTGAGAAGGTGACAGATCATTGGCTGTACCTGCTGGGACCATGACTCCTCTGCTGGATTGCTCTGGGAAACCAGAATATGCAGAGGTGACAGCATTGGGACAACAGGAAACGGCCTCAAGTTGTGCCAGGGGAGGTTCAGGTTGGATATGGGGGAAAAAATTCCTTCATGGAGAGGATTTTCCAGCCCAGGGCAGGGGTGGAATCCCCATTCCCAGAGGGATTTCAGAGCCGAGTGGAGGTGGCACCTGGGGACAGGCTCAGCGTGGCCTTGGCAGTGCTGAGGATGGTCAGACTCCACGGGCTCCGAGGTGGTTTCCAAGCTCAGCAATTCCATGGTTTTGTGGAAATTTAAGGCCTTGGCTTGGACAGGAGCAGCCTGGCAATGGAATTGACCTCCTGGCCGGGCTGCAGTGGAGGGTTTGGTAGGGAGGGCGAGCCGTGCCGGGTGTTGGGTCGGCACGCAGCTCCCAAGGGCTGGAATGTTGCCGAATTCCCGATTTCCTCTGGCAGCTTTTATCCAGCTCTTTTCCTCGGGCAGGGCTGCTGGGAAGGTCAAACAGGCAGCACTTGTGCCCTGATGGATTTTAGACTGAGCTCTAAAATCTTATTTCAACCCTTCGTAGAGGAATCAGGGCGTGGGTTTATCCCCACCTTGCCATAATCCTAATTTCCCAACATCAGCATCTGATGTAGCTGGTGGGGAAAAAAAAAAAAAACCCTCTGGAGAGGAGAATAACCAAGGAATAAAATCAACAGTGCTGAATCCCAGGCTCTCTGATTTTTAATGCATTTAAAGAATGCCAAGATGAGCACGAAACGAGCAGAACAAATTGGGCTTCAGTGAAGAGCTGAAGGAGGGAAAGTTATTAAAGCCCTGTTGTATCTCCTTGCTGGAGGTGTCCTGTGGAACCTCCCTGCTGCTCCTGGTATTCCCAATAAATTGATGGGGAAAATCAATTTCTTCTTCTAGAAATGATCTTGAATTCCTTCCTGGAGGTTGGCTGCCTGGAATCTTGATGTTGCACCCTCGGCCCTTCGTTTATCAGACACTGAAGGTGTTTTTCTCAGTCCTCTTTGCAGTTTTGGATCCATGGGATTCGTCCCTAGCCATGGATTTAGAGGACGTGGTAGAAAATGGGGAAAAAAATCTTTTTGAAAGCTTTCATTGTGCAGGAAATAGAAAATCTTTGGTGCAGAGTTAGGAATGGAGCCTCACCCTGCGGTACCGAATAAAGTGTCCACAGGAGCATTAGAACTGGAAGTCCAGGAGAAATTCCAGACAGCAGAAGGCAGGAAGGAAAAAATAATGGAGTTAAGATTAAAATAATTCGTATTTTAATAGGGAGAGAAATGATATTTGGCTTTACTGTCCTCATAATTGACCACTGGGTGGATGCCTGTGGAGAACTTTGGGCTCAAGGAATTTTGCTGTCAGAATTCCTGGAGAGAGGATTCACCTTGGGGAAGAGCCCATCTCATTCCAGCCCCCCCAAAAAAGCCTGGAATTGATGTCAGGGAGTTTTCCCTCGATTAATGATTACAGCTGCGTTGAAATTACAGGAATATTTTCCAAACAGCTTTACCGGCCACACTTTGGGCAGAGAAGAAACTTGGCAATCTCTTCCTCACAGACCAATTTTCCATGTTTTATTCTCCCAGGAACCAGGAATAATTTTTCCAGCACCTTTTGACTTGCTAGGATGCTGTATTTTTCCCCTTATAAAAAAATCGAGGAGACCACGTTTGACAGAGCAAAAGAAATATTTAATTGTGGTTGTGCTCAGGCTCATCCAGCACTTCCACGTGGATAAAAATGGGAGAGTTTCCTGGAGACAGACACAGTTTTGGGGGGTTTTTCCTCCGTTTTTCCTAATTTTTGGCTCACCATCCTCTGGGGTTTAAATTGGGTTCTCCAGTGCTAATGTTATGCCAGATTCCTGATCAGTGATGTGGAGTCGGGACTTGGGAGACTCTTGGAGCAGCCGATGGAATTAACGTCACCGTGGCAACCGCGCTGATTAAAATGGGCTTCCTCGGGAATCTTCCTCAGGAATCTTCCTCGGGAATCTTCCTCGGGAATCCGGGCTCCCTGTGTGTCCTGCCTGCTCCTGGCTGCGTCCATCCCCTCATTCCTGCCCTGGGAGAGCTCCTGGAAAACCCAGGGACCGGGAAGGGGTGACGGTGCCGCTCTCTGAGCGCATCCTCTGGGAGCCGTTCCCACCCTGCTGCTTTTTCCCGGGAAAGCAACAGCCCTGGGCTCGCTCAGGGTCAGCCTGGGGCGTTTTTCTCCCTGCTGTGACATTCCAGAGTCCGGGTGCTGCTGGAGTGACCAGTGTCACACAGCCACCTCTGGGCTGGTTCACGGTACCAATCCTGGTAATTCCAGCTCGTTATCCCAACTTCTGGCTCTTGTGAGGATTCCGGAGGAGTGGCGTGGCTCGGGGTTGTTATCCTGGGGAGTTTGGCTGCTTTGGAAGTTTGTGTGGCTGGAGAGCAGAGGGGCAGCACAGAATCCCAGAATCCCATAATTCATGAGGTTGGAAAAGCCTCCAAGGTCGCCGAGTCCAACCTGTGACCTTGTCACTCCAGGAATTCCTTGGACACCTCCAGGGATGGGGACTCCAAACCTCCCTGGGCAGCCCCTGCCGAGGCCTGACCGCCTTTTCCATGGGGAAATTCCTGCTGATTCCAGCCTGAGAGAGCTTTAATGTCCCTTTGAACCCAAAGCATTCCCTGATTCTGTAACGATTCCGTGATTCACAGAGGGATAATGGGGGAGAAATCCTTAAATGTCACAGCTGGGTGGAAGAATTTGTCATACGAATTTTCAGGAAAACCTTGGAAGTATCGAAGCTGTTGTCGTGGTGTGGGGGCACTTTCAAAACCCAAAGCTTTTTCCCTATTTTTTGGTGTTTTTTTAAAAATTTAACCTGTTATTTATGTGCATCTTGTGTTATTTTTGAGTGAAAAAAGATCAGGTTTCATGCATTCAGCAGTTCTGTGTTTAATTGCTCATTCTTCCTTTTTCTTTTGACCGATATTCCCGGCAGGTGCATTCTGAAATGCCCTTCCCTGTGTGGGACAGCTGCTTTGCAGATGGTTTTCAAACGTTCAAAACAAGATAAATTGTTTTGGTCAACATCTGGAGGAAAGGAGAAAGGCAGAGAAAAGAGAGGAGGGAAAAAGAGTTGGGGTTTGTGGGTTTTTTCTAGTTGTCAAATAGGATGAGAATATTTTGGAGATGTCTCTCCTGGTTTTCAGAGGAGTTGTTGCAGGCCATATGGAATCATGGAATATTTTGGGTTGGAAGGGACTTTAAGGTTCTCATTCCACCCCCTGCCATGGGCAGGGACACCTTCCATTATCCCAGGGTGCTCCAAGCCTTTTCCAGCTCATCCTTGGGCACTTCCAGGCATCCAGGGGCAGCCACAGCTGCTCTGGAAATTCCAGCCCAGCCAGGAATTCCTTCCCAACACCCAATCCAAATCCATCCTCTGTCAGTTTAGGGCCATCTAAAAAGGTTTCACAGGGGCCCTGCCGTGTCCAGGTTCGTGTGTTTCTCTTGGAATTTCTCTTCCCATCGGACATAAGGAATCCATAAGGACACGGTACCAAAACCTCCACCCCTGGGAAAGGCTTCACACCCTTTATTTTGTAAATACCTTTCCTACAGACTAGAGCCCAGAATGTTTAAGCTGAACCTGGTCCAAATTGATGCAGAGTGGGAGGAAAAAGAAAAATCCAAACTGAAAAAAAAAATCTAAACCAGTTTCAAGTCTGGATTGAAATTCTCGTGTTGGGTCTCCACCAGAGGTAGAGGAGAAGTCCAGGGAAGCCATCTGGGAAGGGGAAGCTGTTCCCAGAGGGGTGTTGGGGTTGTGTGATGAGGAAGAGGGATCGGGATGGGCCCGTGGGGAGCCCCCAGCAGCGAGAACACAGCAGAGGAGCCAGGGATGTGTTTGTTTTGTACGACCATGAGATGGTTTGGGCTGGAAGGGACCCGAAGATCTCCAATTCCAACCCCTGCTGCAGGCAGGGATGCCGCCCACGGTGCCAGAAGAGCTCGGTTCCAGGGGTTTAGATCGGAGCAGAACTCTCCATTCAACCATTCATGGCATTTCCCATGGCAGGTGCTGCAAGCTTCCCCTTCCACCTTTGCTTTCGTGACACCTGAGTGGCCTCTGGCCGACAGATGCTGCTGGAACACAGCGCGAGGTTGTGTCTGAGGGGCAGGAATCCCTCAGCAGGGAGCTGGGACAGCACTTCCCTCGCAGCAGGGCTGGGGAAGGAGCCCAGGAGAAGGATCTGGAGAGCTGAGCACATCCCTCACCTGCAGCAGCCCCAGAGAGGAGCCAGATTTCCTTGGAAATGCAGACAAATCCCGGAGCTTCAGAGGTTGAGCGTCCGCTCCCAGGTTTGGGGAGCCGTTCCCGTGTCTCCGAACGAGCAGGAGCAGACAAAGGCAGGGCAGGAAGGGAGCCTGGAGGGCTTTGGTGGTGAGCCTGGGAATACAGAGCCTGGGGACAAGGCCTGCCTGCAGATCCGGGCTTGCACAAGCGCTCGGGTTTGGAGAGCTGCAGGTGCCTTCAGATGGGCAGATAGGGAAGCGCTGGGAGCCGGAGGTGATTGCTGATCCCAGGAAAAGGAGCAAACCAGAGCTGGTTGATGGCTGTGGGAAGGGAGCGGCTTCCAGGGAGTTGCTTGGGATGGTTCGTTCTTCATCAGCCACAGGGACGGGAGGGCTGAGTGTCAGATCCTGGCAGGAGGAGGGTTTGGGGAAAATCACTTCAGTTTCTGCTTTCCTGGCTCATTGCTGGGTCTCAAACACAGCACTGAGGGGGTTTTGTTGCTGTTTGGGTGGGCTCGTGGGAAGCTGGAGCTGTGGTCTGGGCTTCACCATGGGCGTGCCAGCCCAGCTCTCACCCAAACCCCAGAGATACCAACTCCCGTTGTTCAGGAAGGGTCTGGAATCCACTCCTCGGGATGGAAACCTCCCTCCAGTTGGGCTGCCCAGAGAGGTTCTGGACTCTCCATCCCTGGCAGTGCCCGGACGGGGCTTGGAGCACCCTGGGACAGTGGAAGTGTGGCAGGGGTGGCACTGGAGGGGCATTAAGGTCCTTCCAACACAAGGATCCACTCCTCTGCGGGGCAGGAAGAGGCGTTGAGGAACAGGGAAGTGAGGAAGAAGAATTCCTCCTGCGATGGGTGTGGTTTTCAGGTGACCTCGGGCAAATCCTCCCAGCGCTGTCTGTGCCTTCCTCTCGTTGCCAAGAGGAGGCCGTGTTTGTGCTGTGCTGTTTGAAGATCATTTGCAATTACAAGAGAGATGAAATCACCATCCACTCCATGTTCCAGGAGAGCTTTTTGTCTGGCATCTCACTCCCAACTCCTGAAACGCTCCCTGCTGAATTATTCCCTGCTGCAGATAGTTTCCTGCCTGGTTTCTGTGCCTGGACACCAGCCAGCCATTCCCACACCCAAACTCTTCCAGCATCCCCTACAAACCCTGGTCCGGCGCGATCCTAAGGATTCGTTTCCGGACATCTGAAGAGTTCGGGGGAAGGGGGAATGGATCCTGAGAGGATGGGAAGGAGCAGTTGGGTGTGGAGAGAGCTTTGCTGCCAGCTGTGCTCACGCTGTTCCAGGATATCTTTTGAGCTTTTCAAAGGGAGCAGCCCCCAGATGAAAAAAAAAAGGAGTTTGGAGTTAGTTCTAAACCAGTTAATTTTTTTTTCTAGAATAAAATCGGTGATGACTCAAACACCCATAGAAGTGTCTGGCAGAAGCCTCCAGCTCTGAAGTTTTGCAGCACATTGCTTGTAAATGTCATTTTTGTGGGAGTCTCTTCACGTGGAGCCGGGTTCTTTGAGACAGGGCAGAGCCTCTGAGGTCCCCTCTGCAGCACTGACTGAAGAATTATTTTGGGTTTCCTGCCCTTAGACGATTCCAGGAAGGCTTGGGTTATCTGGTCACCAGAGCCAAGGAGCTGTTGGGTAACTCCAAGTGCCAAGAACTTGCTGTGCTTTGCTTTTCTTTCTTCTCTGACTTCTTTTTTTTTAAATTTTATTTTTAATATAAATAAGCTGAAACATTTTCTGGTTTCTCTGCGGCACAATGACCACAGATGAGTCACGGGGCTGCCCGAACATGTAAAGCACTTTCAGTGTTCTTTGTGATGCCACTTCCATGATACATCTTTGGGTGTCTCCTCTCCCTCTGGAGACAAGGGAACTGCTGAGGCACTGATTCCAGAGCGTGAGGAAGCTGCTCCTTGGGTCAGCCCCGTGAAAAGCCCAACTAAATCCTGCTTTGGAGCTGGAGTTTTGGATTGTGATGCTCTGGCTGATTCATCAAGTGATTTTTGGGTGGGCTTTTTAGATTCTCTTGCTTGGGTTACTTGAGGAGAACTGAGTAGGTGTTTGCAGACCTGCGGAGCTTCCTGGCCAAAACCCAGCCCAGACAAAGCTCCCGTTGTTTTTCGGGGGCCTCTGAGCTGCTTTTTCTCTTGTTTGTTTGTTCTTTGTTTCCTGCCCTGTGCTGTTGGCGTGCAGCAGCAGGGAATTGGCGCTGCTGGCCGTGATTAAAGGCACGCTCAGCTCCCGGGGCTGGGCTGGGCTGGGCGGAGGCAGCTCTGCCCCAGCCTGCAGCGTGTGCAGCTCAGGTGCTCCCCAGCCAGGTGAAAACTCCTTGGAAATGTCGGGAAATTTGGCCTTCATCCAGCAGGTGAAAGGTGTTGGGGATTATCTCTGTCAGGGAATCATGGAGTGACCTCAAAGCCCATCCAGTGCCAGCCCTGCCATGGGCAGGGGCACCTTCCCTATCCCAGGCTGCTCCAAACCCCGTCCAGCCTGGCCTGGGACATTCCAGGGATCCAGGGGCAGCCACAGCTCTGGGAATTCTAGAGGAGAGGAGCGAGGGATGTGTTTGTTTTGTACGACCATGAGATGGTTTGGGCTGGAAGGGACCCGAAGATCTCCAATTCCAACCCCTGCTGCAGGCAGGGATGCCGCCCACGGTGCCAGAAGAGCTCGGTTCCAGGGGTTTAGATCGGAGCAGAACTCTCCATTCAACCATTCATGGCATTTCCCATGGCAGGTGCTGCAAGCTTCCCCTTCCACCTTTGCTTTCGTGACACCTGAGTGGCCTCTGGCCGACAGATGCTGCTGGAACACAGCGCGAGGTTGTGTCTGAGGGGCAGGAATCCCTCAGCAGGGAGCTGAGGGATTCCACCCTCCCAGGGAAGAATTTCTGCCCAAAATATCATCAATCAAATAACCTTATCCTTGGGATCAGATGGATTCTGCTCTCTTGGTGGTTTCTCTGGACTTCCTTAACTGGGTTTGGGAGGAAGTTGGGGATTTTTCATTTGATTCAGTATTTTTTAAAAATTTCTGTAGGCATGACATTCTCTGTTACAGAAATTTTCCCTTTCTTCCTGAATCATTTTTAGCCACAACTGCCTTGGCCTGTCCATCCCTCTCTGGAGTCTGAGCAAGAGGGGATCCCTTAGCTGCTCCAGCTCCCAGCCCAGTGTGTTCCATTGCCATTACCTGCCCCTCTCCTCTCCTCTCCTCTCCACTCCTCTCCNAGCTGCAGGTGTGGACAAGGCTCAATGAGCAGAGCACAGGTCACTGCTGGCCATGGAGAAGCTGCCAGCTGAGACAGAGCCTTCATCCATGGCTGTTTCCTCATACTGGTGCTGTTTTCAAACTGGCAGTACTGGTGTCAGTGTAAGCAGCCTGGAACTTCTCGATACAGATTTAGGGCCAGGCTCAGGTGGAACTGGGTCACGCACACAGAGAGATGCCCCAGGTTATGCTGCCTTGCCTGCACCTACTTCTCCAGAAGGGCACAGGGCTGCCCTACATTTTTTATTTACTTACTTCCATCTAGATGACCAAACTCTGACATAGCTAAGAAAGAAAGAGAATAATTTCCCCATAACTCCTCTCCTCTCCTCTCCTCTCCTCTCCTCTCCTCATTTTATTTTATTTTTTTTTATTTTATTTTGTCTGAGCTCAGGAAGCCGCTGCAGTGCTCCAGGTGTTGCCTGTGCTGAGCCTCCCCTGGACATGGTGGCCCAGGGCACAAAGGCGAGGCAGAAATGGGCTGGAATAACCAAATCATGGCTGGCCCTGCCCAGGGATCCTCCTTCCCTCCCTCTGCACCTTGGGCAAGAGCCTGGAGTCATCCCCGGGAGCTCTCGGTGGTCCTTGTGCGGTTCCACGCCCTTCCTCGTTACGGAATCCCAGGATTAATGAGGCTAATTAATGAAAGCCCTCCCAGCCCGTTTTTCCCGATCCCACCAGAGCCCTGAGTGCCACCTCCAGGAATTCCTGGGACACCTCCAGGGATGGGCACTCCAAAGCTCCCTTTCCCACATTTAACAGCCCTTTCCATGAGGAAATTCCTGCTGCTGTCCAGCCTGAGCCTCCCCTGGCACAGCTGAAGGCCGTGGCTTTGTCGCTCCTTGATTTTCCGAGGTATCCTTGGAAAAACTCTTGGAGGCTCGGTGGGGATGGTGCAAGTTCTGGAATCTGCTGGATGCAGAGCTACACAATTCCTTTTCCTCCTCTTTTCCCGACCTTTCCCTTCTTCTGGTGCCACGAAACTGCTGGATTGGCTCGGGCAGCCCCACAGCTTCATCCACGCTCTGGATTTTCTGCTGGCCCTGGCGCCGGTTGGCACCAACCCTCGTGGTTTCCTCACCCTGGGACTGTCAGTGAATGAAAAACCCGACTCTGTTTGAAATCAGGATGGCAGATCCTGGGTAAATCTGCCTTTGGCTTGTGTCAGAAGCAGAAAAACCTCGTGGCCGAGGGCGGTGCTGCAGCACCTTCGCTTTGTCAAGTTCAGCCTCGCCTCGGTTCTGAGGTGGTTTTTGGTACGGGAAATTCCTGCTCCGTCAAACTTCACCGCCTTCATTCCAGTCCCTGAGGAATTTCAGAGCAGAGGAGGAGAAACGGGATAGAATCGATTGCAGAACCAAACAAAGCAGAGAGAACATCAGCAAACCCCACCTTTAAGGGGTGAAATGCCTTTGGGGAGGGAGTTACAGCAGAGCGGGACTCGCTGAAGGTTTTGACCCCGTTTCTCTTGAACTTTCCCTGCCTTTATCCCATTTCCCGTGTAAAATGCATTGGGATTGTCCAACACCCACCCCCTGTGTCTCACCGACCCCCGTGCCCAGCAGAGCTGCCACATCCTGCTCTGGCAGCCAGGAAAAACTCCAATTTCAGCTTTTTTTTTTTAGTGCCACGAAGCTTTGCATCCTCATTTCACAGCTGGGACAGCGCTTGGATGGAACAATTTCTTGTCTGTGCCCTTGGGCACGCAGAGAAGGCTTCAGTGCTGACACCGTGGGTCTGATGGTTGGGATTTACAGTAATTCCCAGCTGATTTAAGGCACTGGCTTGAATTTCCCTGAGGTTTTGGCAACTTAGGGCTGGGTGTGCAGAGCTTTGTCCGCTTTGGGGCCCTGACTTTGCTGGGAATGTGGAAGGACAGGATGGAGGTGTCCAAAGCCAAAGGTCTGGCTTGTTTTCCCTGGTTTTAATGGGAATCTGCAGCACAGATAATAAGTTTTATTTTAGTTTATTTATCTTTATTTATTTCTATTTATTTGGGCTCCTGAGCTGGAGTCCATTTCTCTCATGATTATGAGATGCCTTCCATCATCCCACATTCCTCCAAGCCCTGTCCAGCCTTTCCTTGGACACTTCCAGGGATCCAGGGGCAGCCACAGCTGCTCTGGGAATTCCATCCCAGCCCCTGCCCACCCTCCCAGCCAGGAATTCCTTCCCAGTATCCCACCCAAATCCATTTTCCACTCTGAAGCCATTCCCTGTGTCCCGTCCCTCCATGCCATTTGTCCCAAATCCCTCTCCAGCTCTCCTGGAATTTTTCCCATCCAGTGTAGCTCTCCTGCTGCCTTGAGCAATTTGGCTTGGCTTTAATTTCGCCTTAATTAAAAAATCTGCTCAACTTTTGGGTTTATTTGGAGCAAAAGACTTCCTGAGTGTGTCTGTGGGATGGGGCTGCAGCAGCTGGATAGAGAATTCCTTAATAACTGACTTAAAGCTGATATTTTTGTCTTGTTCCTGTTTATTCCATCCCTGATTTCCATTATTTTTAGGGCACCAGTGGAGCCCTAAGGAGAACGTGGATGGAATTTTGGGATCCCGGACTCTGGATCCTCCTGCTACCCTCAGCCTCCATTTCCCACCCTTGGTTGTTTTGATTATTAACTCTCTGCATCAAAATTCTCCGAGAAATCTCATTTCCTTGCTCAGTAATTTCAGTGTGTGGCTGGGTTTTTTTTTTCTCCCTTCCTGTTTTTTGATTCCCGGCCAATTTATGGCAAATATCAACCAAATCATTCTCCAGCAAATTAATCATCCTCCTCAAGCGTGTCCTTGTTTTCCCTCGGTGAGCACGGAGCAACACAAGAGTTGATTTTGCTTTTTAATTCCTTTTTTTCCCCCCGCTGGCCTCTTTAGTTTTGGCCTTGTCAGGAAGGGCCACGGAAGTGGAAGATGGAGTTTTGTGGTGGAAGATGGAATTCTGCCGTGGAAAACGGAATTTTGCACAACTCCCTCATCCGGAGGCTCCAAATGAAAATTGCCGCCGAGCCACCCTCTAAACAAAATCGTGATTTAAATACTGAAAACCCTGAAAATTCCCCATTTTCTGCAATTCCACCCCTCATTCTCCACCTCGTTCTGTTCACCTCCTGGATTTCCGCAGCTCCTGCTCGGATTCATTTGCAGATCGGGGTTCTGACCATCAATCACTCCCGGATTTTGGCCGTGTGAAGCGGCAGGAACGCCGTTCCATCCTCGCAGGCGGCTGCAACCCACACGTAAATAATTTTCCAATTAGGAAAGGAGCCCGGCCCTGTGTCCCACGGGATGTGCCGGGCTCGGAAACGCTCCTGCCGCTCCACACTTTTAAGATAATGAACAATAAACGGTGGTTGCCGAAGGATTTTGCCCCGATTGGATCTTTTTAGACTTAAAAAAAAAACCCATGGTGAGACAACAGGCCTGGTGCTGCGTTGTGGTAATTGAAGCCTCCGGGGTAATTAAGATTTTATGAAAGAAACGAGGAGGAGTAAGGGGAATGTTTCAATGGGAGTTTTCAGGATGCTGCACAAACTGTGCTTCCTCCTCGGTTTATTGTGTTCATCCCGGTTTGGAGTGGCAAATCCTGGGAATGCCATCCCTGTGCAAAGCAGAGGGGGTCTGGAAATAACCGGGTTTCCCAAAAAAACTTTGTGCTCCTCAGGAAAGGGAAATGGATTCTCCAGAGCCGACTTCAGGCTGGAATCAGCGAGGGGATGGAGGGAATGATGGATGCAGAGAAGATGGGATTTGGGAAGGAATTCCTGGCTGGGCTGGAATTCCCAGAGCGGCTGTGGCTGCCCTTGGATCCCTGGCAGTGTCCAAGGATAAGCTGGAAAAGGCTTGGAGCAGCCTGGGACAGTGGAAGGTGTCCCTGCCCACGGCAGGGGTGGCACTGGAGGGGCTTTGAGGTCATTCCCACCCAAAACATTCCAGGATTTTCCCTGTTCCCTGAGCCTTCACACAGGTGTTGGGAACAGCCACCTAAAAGAGTCGTTGTCACCCCAAAACATCCCATCCCAAGCTGGCAGCGAGGAAGCCATGAAATCCATGCAGAATTCCCTTCCAGCGGCCTGGATCCGCCGAGAGAAGCAGGATTTCCCGGGAACTGCCCTGCTGCTGTTGCGTTTTTGGGTGATAAAATCCAAGCAGAGCAAAGCCATGCCTTGGATTTCAGATCTTTGAGCCTGGAAATTGCTTCTCTTCTCTTGCCCTCTTTCACCCTCCCAGCTGATGACTTGGCAAAATCCTGAAACGTTCGACCTGAAGGGAAAGCAGATAGGGACAAACCCCTCCAGCCTCTGATCTCAGCAGATTTCCGTGCTGCTGCACACCCTGAGAGAAGCAAATCCCCTCTGTAGCTACCTCGGCCTCATCTTTTCAGCAGAAAAACCCGATTTTTGTGAGGTTTGCAGCTTCGTTAGAGCGGCAGCTGCTGCCTCCATCGGCGTTTCCAACGTGACCCCCCCACCCTGAGCGTGCCAGGAGCGTTCTCCCGGTGCTGAGGAGCCGTTTTTAGACGGAGGAATTACGCAGTTCTCCTCTAAGGTTCCTATTCAAGCAGCACTTGCTATTTACGGGCTGAATTTCTGTGTCATTAGAGCTGAAACCCTCCTTAAACTCAGTTTTACGACAGCCGGTGCGTCAGCAGGTGGCTGCAGCGGGGGGAGGAACCCCAAAGTGCCTCCGGTTCGTGTTCCCTTCAACAACAGCAAAGCTTTCAAACCTAATTATTCCCTCAAGAAGAGTCTGGAAAAAGGTTTTGTGGGATTCGGAAAGTGGCGGGTGGAAGGTGTGGTTTGGGCTGGGCAGCTGGGGCCTGACACAAGCAGAGTTAAACGCTGAAATTCATCGAGGATACAGCACAAACCTCAGGTTAATTAGGCAGGAATCCTTTTTTTTTAGTGGGTTTTGCCCTTTTCTTTATCTTTTTTCCTTGAAAGCATCAAAAGCCCAAACCTTCGGTCATGCCAAGGGAGTGAGAAGTCAATGTGAGGAGAGGGTGGGGATGAGACAGGAGGGTTAGCGTGGACTTTGAGTTTATTTTTTGGTTTTATCTGCCCTTAAACTCTCTAAGTCCGTCTCATGTGAAGCTCTGGGTGCTTCTCAGATGTTCTTTTCTCTTCCCTGTATTTCCAGCAACCTCTTTGCCAGGAGAAGTTGTGGATCCTCCATCCCTGGCAGCATCCAAGGCCAGGCTTGGAGCACCCTGGGATAGTGGGAGGTGTCCCTGCCCAGGGCAGGAGTGGACAAAAATCAATTTTCGGGTCCCTTCCTACCCAAACCATTCCGTGATTCTCTGATGGCACAAAAAGTTTGTCTTGGAATGGGGAAAACACAGAAAAGGACAGAAAGGTGTTGGTCTTTGCAAGAGGAATTACTGAACCCAACTGCTTTGAGAGCTCCCAGCCCTGCGATGGAAGTTGTTGTGGTGTGAGGGTGTTGCTGGAAGGGTTGGAGTTGTCTCAGAAATGTCCAAGTTTTGCTTGGAAAAGCTCGGGAACGGGATCATTTGCGTTCCACAGCGCCTGTATTTAGGTTGGGGAAATCAGGGGAGGAAAGGCTTAAGCTGTGCCTTTGTACTGTGAGAAAAGCTCCCGTTCGGAATCCTTTAATAAACCAAATAATCCCCGAACGCACCCTGGCACCGTGGCCAGGGCTCAGCCAGGCAGGAAATCCTGTGAAGGTTCGGTGTCACCGTGAGCCATGCCCCTGGGGCCGGGGGTACGCCAGGGGAGTGAGAAACCTTCAGGAATAATTTTGCTTTTTGATAGTTTTGGGGTATTTTGAGATGTTTTTTGTGTGTTTTAAAGGCTGTAAGTTCACGTTTTCAAAGGCAGCGTGCACGAGAGCTGCTGTGGGCAGGGGGAGAGAGGTGAGGCTGCTTCAGGAGAGCAGGGAGGGGGCTGGAAAATGTTCCCAAAGTTTGGCTCAGGGAGGCTGGGAAAGAGCCAGGGATGGGATGGAGACTCAGAAACCTTCAGTAGATGACAGCAGAGTCTTCTTAAAATCATGGAATCACTGAGGTTGGAAAAACCCTCGGAGCCTGTGGAGTCCAACCATTCCCAGCACTGCCAAGGCCACCACTGCCCCACGTCCCCAGGTGCCACCTCCAGGTGGCTTTGAAATCCCACCAGGGATGGGGACTCCACCCCTGCCCATTCCAATGTTTACAACCCTTTCCATGAAGGAATTATCCCAAATATCCCCACTGAGCCTCCCCTGGCCCAGCCCGAGGCCGTTCCCTCTTTTCCCGGGGCTCATTCCCGGCAGCAGATCCCGATCCCCGCTGGCTCCGGGCAGGAGCTGTGCAGAGCCAGGAGGACATTCCCGATCCCTGCCCGGATCCCAGCAAAGCTCCCCCGGCCCCGATCCCGGCGCCGATCCCGCTTTTCCCGGGCTCTCCCTGCGCGGATCCCCGGCAGCCCCTGCCCGGCCCAGGGGGGGCTCGCGGGCCCTTCCCGAGGCAGCGCCGGCATTCCATGGGCAAGGATTCCAGCATTCCGGAATCCTGGGATGGCCTGGCTGGGAAGGACCTCAAAGCCCATCCCGAAGGTGCCCCCGGAGCCTCCTTTGCTCCAGGCTGAGCCCCTTCCCAGCTCCCTCCGGAGTTTTCCAGCCCCTTCCCGGCTCCCCCAGGAGTTTTCCAGCCCCTTCCCAGTTTCCCCAGGAGTTTTCCAGCCCTTTCCCAGCTCCCTCAGGAGTCTTCCAGCCCTTTCCCAGCTCCCCCAGACTTTCCCAACCCCTTCCCAGCTCCCTCAGGAGTTTTCCAGCCCTTTCCCAGCTCCCTCAGGAGTCTTCCAGCCCTTTCCCAGCTCCCCCAGACTTTCCCAACCCCTTCCCAGCTCCCTCAGGAGTTTTCCAGCCCCTTCCCAGCTCCGCTCCCTTCCCTGGCCACATTCCAGCCCCTCCAGGGCTCTCCAGAGCTGCCCCCAGCATTCCAGGGGGTCCCTCAGCAGGGCCGGCACAGGGATGGGCACTGCTGGGCACTGTCCCTGGCACGAGCCAGGGTGTGACGGTGGCACCTTGGGTGGGTCCTCTCTTCCCGTGGGAATTTGCCCTCCTTGTTTATCCCTACAGAACATCCCAAAGCAGGGATCAGAGGTGGTTTTCCAGCTCTGTCCCAAACACATCCCATGGGAATTGGCATTTTTTTACCATTTCTTGGACTTTTAATAGGGATCAGGGAGTGTTCCTGTTCAGCAGCGCATTCCGTGTGGGATCCGCGTGTACTGGAATTTGAGAGGGAGGATGAGCTGTGATGGTGTCGAATTATTTCCTTGCTATCACCATTCCCATTTCTGTAAATCTTTGACCTTTTGCTGGCTTGAAAATGGGAGATAAATCCGCATTTTTGGTGCATTGAGCAAATGAAATCTGCTGGAGCAGTCGGGAAATGCTGATATCCCCGAGCACCAACATCCTCATCCTGGTGGTGTCACCCAGCTGTCCCAGATGGGCTTTTCCAGGTGGAAAGAGGGACCTGGGACAAGGCCTGGAGGGACAGGACACAGGGAATGGCTCCCCAGTGCCAGAGGGCAGGGATGGATGGGATCTTGGGAAGGAATTCCTGGCTGGGAGGGTGGGGAGGGGCTGGGCTGGAATTCCCAGAGCAGCTGTGGCTGCCCCTGGATCCCTGGCAGTGCCCAAGGCCAGGTTGGACACTGGGGCTGGGAGCAGCCTGGGACAGTGGGAGGTGTCCCTGCCATGGCAGGGCTGGCACTGGAGGGGCTTTAAGGTCATTCCCACCCAACCCACTCCATAATTCCCTTCCCACCCAAACCATTCCTGGATTCTCCGACTGTGCCAGACCTTAGCACCGCTCCAGGCCATCAATTTTATCCGAGGAACAGCTGCTGCAGAAAACAAGGAAAGGAGGTGTTGTCCTGCTTCAGCTCCTGCCAGGAGCCGTCATTTATCCCTGGAGCTGGCCTGGTGCTTGGGAAACGCTTCCCGTCGATCCCATAAATCCGAGGGCGATGGATTGGAGCCGGGAGGCTGCACCAGCTGTGTCTGTGCTGGCATTCCAGCCTCTCCCAAGGCTCCCTGTCCTCGTGCTAAAGCCTCTGGAAAAGGCCCGGTGCCGGTGCTCGGCCGAGGGTTCTCACACAGCCTGGCCCGGCGATTTGGGAATTCTCGCTCTCCTTCCACGTTTCGTCTGGGTGCAAAACCTCTCCCCAGGGAGTTGCAGCAGATGCTGGATCTGCAGCTCTCTGTAAAACATAAATTCAGGATCTTGAGCCTTTCCTCCAAGGCCAACGTGGCTGAGTTATCCTGAGTTCTTCAGGGAGCACCTGCTGGGGTTTGCTGATGTTGAATCCTCGTATCAGAAAATTGGGGACACCCTCGATGGGCTTTGTGCTGCCGCTGTCCCAGCCCTGTTCCCACACTCCACAATCCCAGACCCCCTCTGGGAGCCAGCCCTGGTGCCAAAGGCAAAATTGCCATCCTTGGGAAGAGGATGAGACCAGGGCTGAGAGTTCAGGGAAACCCGACATTGTTATTGAGCTCAGTTAATGCTCTGGGATTCTGTGCTCAGGGCGTTAATTACTCACTGAAGGCTCAATGCTCTGCTGACCTCGGCTGCTCAGATCCTGGCTCTAGGATATTCCCAAATTTTGGAAGATCCAAGGTGTGTGTTTGCTGCAGGGAATGGTGCAGGGAGCACCACTGGGGCTTCTCCTCTCGCCACGCGTCACTGGAGAGGTTTTAACGCTTGTCCCCGTCAGCCACTGAGCAGAACCCTCGTGTTCCACGGGATTGTCAGCTCCAGGGATTTGATGGAAAGGTTGGATGGTGTCCCAGTGCCATTAATCCTTCCTCCAGGTGGTTGGGCTGGGTTGGATTGGGTTGGGTTGAGTTGGTTTGGATTGAATTGGTTTGGATTGGGTTGGGTTGGTTTGAGTTGGGTTGGGTAGATTTGGGTTGGGTTGAGTTGAGTTGGGTTGGATTGAATTGGGTTGAGTGTGGTTGGGTTGGATTGGACTGAGTTGGGTTGGGTAGAGTTGGGTTGGGTTGAGTTGGGTTGGGTTGGGTTGGGTAGAGTTGGGTTGAGTTGGGTTGGGTTGAGTTGGGTTGGACTGAGTTGAGGTGGGTTGGATTAGATTGGGTTGGGTTGAATTGAGTTGGACTGAGTTGGGTTGGGTTGGGTTGTGTTGGATTGGGTTGAGTTGGGTTGGATTAGTTTGGGTTGGGTTGAATTGAGTTGGACTGAGTTGTGTTGGGTTGGGTTGAGTTGGGTTGGGTTGGACTGAGTTGAGTTGGGTTGGATTAGATTGGGTTGGGTTGAACTGAGTTGGACTGAGTTGTGTTGGGTTGGGTTGAGTTGGGTTGGGTTGGACTAAGTTGAATTGGGTAGAGTTGGGTTGAGTTGGATTGGGTTGAGTTGAGTTGGGTTGGATTGGGTTGAGTTGAGTTGGGTTGGCCTTCCAGCCTGGTTTTCCACTATTCCCACTGTATCCACCCATGACTTTATTCCCAGAACCCTTTCCTGCCCAAGCAGTCAGGAGGGCGAGCTTTGGGATGCTTCCCTCGCGGCATTCCCAGTTTTCCGTGTCATTCCCAGTTTTCCATGTCATTCCCTGTTTCCTGTGTCACATTAAGAACATTTTGTGAAATCCTCTGCAGTTCAGTATCTGCACAACCCCTGTTTCACCAGTAAAAACCAACTTCTTCCTCTAGAACCAGTTCAGTTTTCACTTCACCATCAGCTTTGTTAAACTCACACCGGTGGCTGAACGATCTCAGCTGCCATAAACAAACCCACGGAGCCCTTCCCAGATCTCGCTGGGATTGCTGTTGGCAGAGAAATGGAGCAGGAATGAGCCGGGGCTGCTCTAATCTCATTAACTTAAATGTTTCCTGACCCACCAGTGACTCTCGGGGCAGGAGGAAAACAAAAACCAAAGCCTTTGATGGCTGGGAACAAAAAAATTGCCATTAATGGGATTTTGGTGCCTTGACCTTTCTCTCCTCCCCCAAATTAATTTGGGAACGCAGACGCAGAGCCAACGTTGTGCTTTAAAACAAGCTCCCACTTTTTGCCAGGAGAAGAGCAAGGAATTAACTTTTTCCTTTGCTGCCTTTCCTGTGGCGGAGGATTTGTTGGAAATTTAGATGGATTTATTTAGGTTGGTGCTCGTGCGTTGTGTAGGGATGGCTTGAAGCGCGTCCCTGGGGAAATGGGGAATCCCCCCTCTGGAATTCTGAACAGCTTTGGCAGGAATTCCGGAGGGAGGATACGGATTAAAGCCATCCAGGTTCGCTTGGCAGCTCTTGGATTGAAACGGATGCAATTTCACCTCAGCGCTCCAAGGTGTGGAGTGTCCCCGATAAATCCAATTCCAGGCACATCCTTTGGCACAGCCGAGCAACCCCTGGATGCCTGATCCATAAAAACTGCCCTTTGCTCCGAAATTCCTCCGGGGTTTAATGGTCCTTGGGGGATTTTTAATGTGGCAGCAAAGAGAATCTTCGAAGGGGTGGTGGAGCTGAGAGCGGCACGGCGAGATCGTTATCCAGAGGATCGTTTTAGGGAATTAGGGAATTATGGAATGGAATTCTTTCCCTACTCATCGGTTTTCCAATCTGCTTGTGGCCCTTCCCGGTTTTCCTTCTGGTGGTGGCAAAACCCACCAGCCTTGGGAGGTTGGACTCGTTCTGCTGCACTTTGCCCCAAACTCAGCTAAAATTAACAAAAAACAAAATTAAAATCCATAAATTTGATTTTTTTTTTTTTTTTTAAATGTCTGGTAGAGCCAACATCTGTCAGAGAGAGACAGAGAGGGGGATATTAATTTAATGGGATCTTGGGAAGGAATTCCTGGCTGGGAGGGGCTGGGCTGGAATTCCCAGAGCAGCTGTGGCTGCCCCTGGATCCCTGGCAGTGTCCAAGGCCAGGTTGGACACTGGAGCTTGGAGCAGCCTGGGACAGTGGGAGGTGTCCCTGTCTTTGGAATGGGGTGGCACTGGAGGGGCTCTGAGCTCCCTTCCCACCCAAACCATCCTGGAATTCTGGGATCCAAAATTTGAAGTGTTGTTGATACAAGTTTTGTGGAACCTTTCGGAGCTTTTTCCTTATCTGAAGGACCAGCCAAGGCATCCAAACAAGAAATGAAAATAAGTTTCTCAGTGAAGGCTTTAAGGAATTGTTCAGGTTCTGGAAAGGTGAGGCATCCGCTAAATGCGGTGGTTTGGCCAAAAAACAGGGTTTATATTTCAAAAAATGGGTTTATATTAAAAAAACCAGGCTCAAGGGGATCTTCTGGCTCTGCTCCCAGGGAACAGGGACAGGAGGAGAGGGAATGGCCTCAGGCTGGGCCAGGGGAGGCTCAGGGTGGATTTTAGGGAAAATTCCTTCATGGAAAAGGTGGTCAGGCACTGGAACTGCCCAGGGCAGGGGTGGAGTCCCCATTCCTGGAGGGATTTAAATCCCTGTGGATGTGGCACCTGGGGACGTGGGCAGTGGTGGGAATGGTTGGACTCAGTGGTCTCCAATGGCTTTTCCATCCTCAGAGTTCCCAAGATTCCCTGAAGCGTGTGAAACCATTGGATATTTTGGTTCCAAAAATGCATTATTGTGGCTGATGCTGCCCCATCCCCGTCCGTGACTGATGCCTCCGGTCAGCATTCCCAGGCTTTCAGTGCTTCTCCCGTCCTTTTTCCAGCCAAACCATTCCAGCTGTGATCCAGGATAACAGGGATTTTGGGAAAATGGCGATGAGCAGAAAAGCACTAAATGGTGTAAGCAATAGAGACAGGGAGGAGCTTTCCTTTTCTTGGAATGAATGTGGGACTTCTGAGCTTTTGTGGAGTTTTGGAATAACAGAGGAGAGGAGAGGAGAGGAGAGGAG
>VXAD01008107.1:58649-76483 GCA_013399195.1 Dicrurus megarhynchus
TCTGTGAGTCTGTGATTCTGTGGTTCTGTGATTCTGTGGTTCTGTGAGTCTGTGAGTCTGTGAGTCTGTGGTTCTGTGATTCTGTGGTTCTGTGGTTCTGTGGTTCTGTTTCAGGCTCCTGTCACCTCCATGGATCCCATTCCCGGCTGTGGCAGGGAATGCTGAGCCCACGGAGGGAATATCAGAGCTTTGCCTTTGGAGCTGTCGGAGCGTTCGGCTTCCAGAGGGCGGGATCGTCAGTAATCCCTCATTAGTCTCATTTTGGGGCTCTCACATGGATTTTAACGCTCGCCTTGATCTTTTAATGCCCACGGAAAAACCTTAATTGATTTACCTGCTCCCCTCATTCCTTTTGGGCTCGTCAGGCTGCATTGATTAATCCCGTTTGAGCTTCCCAGAGCCCTCATTCCAGAGGGCCACAGCTCCACCGGGACGGCTCCCGCGTAATTCCAAGGAAAAATTCCTCGGCTCTCAGTTTGTCCCTGCTTGGGTTTGGTTAAAATGAGTGGCTCAGCGTGGGTTGCTCCGTGTTTTCCTGACTTGGTGGGAGAGGAGGTTGGAATGGAGATAAATCCCAGCTGAGGTTGTATCCCAGACTTTGCTGCCGCCGGTGGAAAGGGAATGAGGAAAGGGAACGGAAGCGGGATGGGAAATCCCTGTGAATCCCTATAAATTTATGGGATGGTGCTGTGGGGTTTGTGTCCCAGAGCAATCCAGCTGTCTCAAAAAGAAGAGAGGACGTGGATTTTCCATCCTGGAAGCGTCCAAGGCCGGGCTGGAATGGGATTGGAGCACCCTGGGATAGGGGAGGTTCCCTGCCCATGGCAGGGGTGGGATGGGATGAGCTTTGGTCCCTTCCCACCCAAACCAGTCTGGGATTTGCTGATTAAAATGGGAAAATCACTCTAAATTTGGTTAAAACCTGAGGCAGATTTGTCTTCCAGAGCAATCCAGCTGTTTGAAAAAGACGAGGATAAATCAAATAATTCACTTTTTCAGGGTAAACTCATGAGGATCTGTAAAATTCCACTGGGGGCTCCTGGGGCTGGAATATTCCCATGCTGGAATATTTTGTCCTTAAAGGCAAAAACGCCAGCCTGGGTTGGGTTTGAGCTTTGCTGCAGCACAGGGAGGGTGAGATAATTTGAATTATTTGAGATAATTTGAATTATTTGTAATTTCTGCAAGAACCCAATGATGGCCCCACTGGGATCTTAAAACCAGGGATTTGTGTAAGCCACAAATGACGGGAAGGATCCAATCCTGATTTAAATTTGTGTAAAATGCAAAAAAAAACTTAAAACCAGTGGATAAATTTCAGAGCAGTCCTGATCGCAGGGGCCTGGAGGGACAGGACACAGGGAACAGTTCCCAGTGCCAGAGGGCAGGGATGGATGGGATCTTGGGAAGGAATTCCTGGCTGAGAGGGTGGGAATGGAATTCCCAGAGCAGCTGTGGCTGCCCCTGGATCCCTGGAAGTGCCCAAGGCCAGGTTGGAGCACCCTGGGATCGTGGACTCCACGTCAGGGGGGGGTGAAACTTTTGAAATTTGGGGTTTAAGACCCAAAATAATTGGGGATGCTGGAGTCTGAGGATAAAAAGGGTTGAGATGGTTCCAGTTCAGAGCTCTGGGCCTGGGAAAGCGAAGACCTCGCATCCCTCAGCTGGGAACATCCGTGGAAATCTCCGGGATTCGGGAACGCCTTTAGGGGCTGGGGAAGCCTCTGGAGCTGGGGTGGGGGCTGGACATCCAGTGGAGTGAAATTGGTGAGGAATTCTTCCAGGATGTGCCTGGAAAAAGTCACTCTGAGACGTCCCAGATCCGCAGGGGCTGAGTGAGGGCAGCGGGATGGACCCTTGGAATTTGGGGTGGGTTTGTTCGTATCCGCCACGCGCCGGAATTAAACCCGGCTTAACAAGACCGGGCCTTACGCAAATTTATGAGCGCTGTTAATGAGGGAATGAGTTTCTTCTCCACGTTCCAGCTGTTCCAATCCTTCCCTCGGATCTTCTCTGGTCCAGTTGTTTCCCGAACGGCAACAAACCCGGGGGAAGAGCTGGATTCGTGTCCCCAGTCCCTAATCTCGGATTTGTGGGGTTTTCCTGTCCCCTCAGAGACCCCATAACGTCATTCCCATGGGAAAGAGGCAGCTATGGGAGCCCCGGGCTGTCATTCCCTGCTCCAGGGGCTCTCATTACGCCAAGCTCCACTGATTAAAGCTTTGCTCGTTAACTTCATTGACAGCCCTGGGATGGCCGGGCAGTGGGATTGCTCGGGAATGCTGGAAGCTGGATCCAACCCGTTCCATCTGGGACAGTCCCCTGCGTCACCGAGCTGCTCTGGGAGAGGTTTGGATTTCCCTGGAAAACGGGAATTAATAAGAGCTGTCCGTGATAGCTCCGAGCACGGGATCTCCGGGGAGCTTTTCCATCCCAAACGCCCAATTCCGGGCCGGTGTTGGAGCAGGGCGGGGTTTTCCCATCAGCTTTTGGGCTTTTCCCAGTTGGAAAACTTGGGTTTTAGAGAGGTTCCCTGGGATTAGAACTGTGGAGTCATGGAATGGTTTGGGTGGGAAGGGACCCATCCCATTCCAGCTCCTGGTGACACCTCCCAGCTTCCCAACCCCGTCCAACCTGGCCTTGCCATGGCAGGGGTGGCACTGGATGGACTTTAAGGTCCTTTCCCACCCAAACCATTCCAGGATTCCGTGGGCTCCCACCAGAAATTCCATCTCCCACCAGAAATTCCATCTCCCACCAGGAATTCCACCTCCCACCAGGAATTCCATCTCCCACCAGAAATTCCACTTTCCACCAGAAATTGCATTTTCCACCAGAAATTCCATCTCCCACCAGGAATTCCATCTCCTATCAGAAATTCCACCTTCCACCGAAAATTCCATCTCCCACCAGAAATTCCATCTCCCACCAGAAATTCCACCTCCCACCAGAAGTTCTGTCTCCCACCAGAAATTCCATCTCCCACCAGAAATTCCATCTCCCACCAGGAATTCCACCTCCCACCAGGAATTCCATCTCCCACCAGAAATTCCACTTTCCACCAGAAATTGCATTTTCCACCAGAAATTCCATCTCCCACCAGAAATTCCATCTTCCACCAAAAATTCCACTTTCCACCAGAAATTCCATCTCCCACCAGGAATTCCATCTCCTATCAGAAATTCCACCTTCCACCGAAAATTCCATCTCCCACCAGAAATTCCATCTCCCACCAGAAATTCCACCTCCCACCAGAAGTTCTGTCTCCCACCAGAAATTCCATCTCCCACCAGAAATTCCATCTCCTATCAGAAATTCCACCTCCCACCAGGAATTCCATCTACCAGGCTGCTCAGCTGCCCTTGGTGAGCTCTGCGTGTCCATTAATTTTTTCCGGGAATTCACCGTTTTCTGGCCACAACCTCCAGCTCAACTCCTCCTCCTTATCCAAGGACACTTAACCCAAAGAAAGTCTTGATTTAGAATTGAATTTCATTTCTTGTTTCCTCTCTTCCTCTTCCCACCGCACATCAAAGCCTGGAGAAAACTCCCAGCTCTCTCACAAAATTCCATTTTTGATTCTTGTCCCAGTGAAACAATTCCATGGCTCTCTCCGAAGTTCTCCAGACCCTTCTCCTGGTGCTCCAGCCCTGGACACACTCCAGGTCTTGTGAGGGCCCCAGGATTTGAGATGGGGCCTCACCGGTGCTGGATTTGCTGGAATTTCAAGCGAAGGGGAGAGCTGGAGGTGGGGCGAGCTGTTCCCGAAGCGCTTTTGGGGACAGCAGCTCGGGAACACCCGGGAACCTCGCGGGGACAACTCCCCTCACCTTCCATCCCGGGAAAAGCTCGGAATCCCTTCCCAATCCGCTTTCATTCCCCATTTGCAGTTGGAAGAAGTCCCTGCGAACGCCCGATGGTGGAGCCGGATGCTCCTCGAAACCTCTCCGGTTTTTGCCGTTTTCCTCCGTGGTTGAAAACTTTGGGATTTTTCCGCAGGCTCTCGCTCCCCCTCGTGCCCGCGCGGGGCTCTTGCAGCCTCTCGGCTGGAATTCATCCCGTTCCCTCGTTCTTCCGGCAGCCCAGCCTTGATCCCATCCTTGTGTCGCTGAATCGTGCCCAGCTTTTCAGCGGGAGCGGCAATCCCTGGATTTTTGAGTGTTTGGACAATAATTCCTGATCCTTGCTCTCCGGCCAGGCCTTCGGTTATGGAGATTTTATATTTACTGAGGTTTCAACTGTTCTTGGCTCTGAAACTCGTCCCTAAGTGGTTTATTAATCAAAGTAGGGTTTAAAAGCTTTTCCTAATCGTTATCCCTTTTCCCAGAGCCGGGACTTGGAGCAGCTTTCCGAGCCGATCACTGCTGGTATTGCCCAGATTTTTTTAATTATAAACCTTGGTTGGAGTCAGGGATGTTGGAAACCACCACCCACAGGTCGGGGAGCATCAGGGAGATTTTGTTGTGGTGTTTTCACCTCTGACACGGAGGGATCGTGGTAGGGAAGGAGAAAAATCCTGATTTCCTCATTCTGACCTAGAGCTGCACCTCTAAAACTTAAAAGAAGCCTAAATATTCATTATCCACGTTTTTCAGTTTGGTTTTTTTTTCCTAAATTAAGGTCGTAGGGCCCGGATGGGAAGCGATGGGAACGCACCTCTTGTGCTGAAATTCCTGATCCGAGAGATCATCCCAAGCTTGAAAGGTTTGCAGTGGAAAATGGAAACAACTCAGAGTTTAACAGATTGGAATGTTTCGTTGGATCGAACTTCCCAGGAAGGTCTCAGGGGATCAAGTCCAGCGGGGCCACCTGGAGCAGGTTGGCCAGGACCAGATCCCTCCTCAGGTGTTGGATTTCTCCGAGGACGGAGCCTCCACGACGTCGCTGTGCCGGAGCAGCGTCACCCTCCCAGGAAAACAGGGAATGTTTTTGTGGTGCCGTGGAATTCCTCGTGTTCCTGTTTGTCCCTGGTGGCTCTTGCCCACTCAGGGGTCACCACCGAGGAGATCCTGACTTTGTCCTCCCCTCTCCTCAGGTGCTGGGACTGTCCAGCTCCTCTTGTGCTGAGATCTCCTTGCTCCAGGCTGAGCATTCCCAGCTCTTGGCATCTCCAAGGGATGCTCCCCTCCCGTGGCCGTCACCCTGGTCCTGCCCTGGGCTCGCTCCAGGGTGTTCCTCTCCTGTCCTGGGATGCCCAGCACTGGACACAGCGATGGGGACGGGTAAAGGGGACAGGGGTGGCTTCTGTCAGGAGCTCCCAGAAGCTCCATGTTGGACCCACCACTGGCCAGAGCTGGATCCATCAGGGACGGTGGGAGCACCCCTGGGATAAAATACCGCAGGAGGGAAAACAAAACGTGGGAGGTGGGACAACAGCAGGGGAGAGAGGAGGAGAAGATGTGAGAGGAGCAGCTCCCCAGTGATGGAGGAGGGGCAGGAGCTGCTCCTGGTGCTGGAGCAGAGATTCCCAGATTCCCAGCCTGCGGAGAGGCAGCTGAGCCCTGGAGCCCAGGGAGGTCCATGGGGGAGCAGAGATCCACCTGCAGCCCCTGGAGGAGCCCAGAGCAGAGCAGGGAATGCCTGAGGGAGGCTGTGATCCCGTGGGAATCCCTGCTGGAGCAGGGTCCTGGCAGGAGCTGTGGATCCATGGAGAGAGGAGCCCACGCTGGAGCAGATTCCTGGTGGGATTTGTGACCCCACGGGGACCCCGGGCTGGAGCAGCTCCTGAAGGACTGACCCCATGGAAAAGGGATCCACTTGGAGCAGTTCCTGAAGGACTGACCCCATGGAAAAGGGATCCACATGGAGCAGTTCCTGAAGGACTGACCCCATGGAAAAGGGATCCACATGGAGCAGTTCCTGAAGGACTGACCCCATGGAAAAGGGGTCCACATGGAGCAGTTCCTGAAGGACTGACCCCATGGAAAAGGGATCCACATGGAGCATTCCTGAAGGACTGAAAACATGTTTCAGTGGGAAAACATCGCCCCAAATGTAACAAACTCCCAGACATTCCCGGCAAAGAACGGGAATTCCAAGGGAGAAAAAGAAGGTGGATGCTCCCAGCCGCACCTTCACCCTGGGGCTGAGGACATTCCGAAGAGGGCTCGGAAAGCTCATGGGGATGTGGAATTTCGAGTGGAGCGGCGAGTTTCAGTTAAACTGAAGCCTCAGCTCAGTTCTCACCTCTGCAAAGTGCCAGGATTGCGTTCGGATCCCGGTCTGGATGTGGAATTGTGCCGCTGCAGGAGCAGGAGATCCCTTTCTTAATGTTCCCTCTGCTCGGCAGAGGGAGCTGCAGCCCTTCCAGCGGCTCCATCCCTGCTCTTCCCGGGATTGCGCCGAACGCCGATCCTTTAAAAGCGTCTGCCTTGGAATGTGGAGTTCATTTTGAACCGGGTCGAGTTGGAGCTGGAGTTCGGTCGGGATTTGAGGTGTCCCTGCACTCCTCGGGTTGAGGTTGCAGGAACTTTTGATGGTGCCAAGTGAAATCCTCGTTGCTGGACACCTCCAGGTGTAAATCCAGGCGGGACATCGCTGCTGGATCCGCGGGGATGTTGGAATTCTGGGGAGGCGGGGCTGGGATCATCGGCAGGTGATGGATGGACACATCCTCCACGCCACGGCCAGGTTGGTCCTGACTCAAACACTGAGCAGAGCCGAGGTCGGGGGGAAATCAGGGCTGTGATCTGAGCCCTTCCCTGGCATTTGGAGCAGGAATGAGGAACCCTGAGCGCGAGGCCGGATCCTGAGGGACACCGCTGCTGGGAGAGCTGTCCCTGAAGGTCCTGTGAGCTGTGGGGCTGGGCTGGAGCATCCCACAGCATCCCACAGCATTCCCGGGTGTGAGCGTGGAGGGATCTGCACTGCTGCATCCCTGTGCATCCCACGGCATTCCCAGATGTGAGCCTGGAAGGATTCTCGAGCTGTGGGGCTGGGCTGGTGCATCCCTGTGCATCCCACGGCATTCCCAGATGTGAGCACTGGTGCATCCCTGTGCATCCCTGTGCATCCCACGGCATTCCCAGATGTGAGCGTGGACGGATTCACCGGTGGAGATGTGGGACGGCGGCACCGGCGGCGCCTTCCAGCTGCCCGAGTGGATGGTGAGTTACCGACCTGCTCCTTTTAACCAGCTGAATTCCTGGAGGGAATTTTAGGACACAAAGGCATTTTGCTGGAATGAGGCTCGTTAAGGTGGGAGATTAACGAGCTTCGTTCTTTGGCAGCGTTTCTTGCCTCGTTAATAACGGCCGAGTGACGGGGGATGATTTGGTCACCCCAAATCCGTGGTATTAACAACTAATTTTTATAGGAATTTGGGACTGGCGGGGAGGAGAGTTGGGGCAGAATTTCATCTCAGATCCATCTTTTCACCATAATTTTTTACCATCAATTTACATCCCGTTGTGGGAATAAAACCTCTAACACTTGGAGACGCCCTCCAGGGCAACGAGCGCTCCTCGCTGGGGTGGTTAAAGAGTTTAGGATGGATACCGAATACTAAAATACCCTTTCCTCTGCTTCTCCGGCGGAAAGAATTCCCAAAGCAGCTGAAAATAAAATGACATTGCTCCAAAAACCTGGCAGGGCTCGGAAGGTTCCGTGTCTGGGATTGGCTCCGCGTGTCCCCCAGGGGGGTTTGTCGGTGTCGTGCAGCCCAGAAATGGACCAGTATTTGTTATTTCTTCCTGTATTCCTGCTCACTTCTCCAATTCCTGGATTTGAAGTTGTCCTTCCTGGTAGTTCTCCTAAAAATACTTGGATCGAGACGATAAAAAGTTGGAATTCTGGTGCTCCTATGAAGGATTAGATGTTTGTTTACAAATAATGTCCATGTGCTGGATTCAGACATCATTATTCCCATTTTAATCCAGCTTTATGTTCCCTTCCTGTCCTTCCTTAATTTTATGGATTTTACTGTAAAATTCCAGTTTATTCTGCCTCTCGCTCCTTTTTTTTTTTTTTTTTGCAGCACAATTCTTTCAGCCTTCCCCGAAATTTTATCGCATCAACAATCAGGAAACGCATTTTGCATTTAAGGGTTATCGGTGACAAACTTTGCGTCGTTCGCGACTTCATTTGTTGTTTCAACAATTCCACGTATTTATTTATTTATTTCAAATGTGGATTTTTCCTTGTGAAAGCCTGGAGTTCTCCTTAAAAACAAAACCTCTCCCTGTGCCTCCATCCCCTCCTCTGATTTTCCCGTTATGGATTTGGAATTCGCTGGGATCAGGGTCAGATGGCAAATTCTTTATTTAAATAGAATTTTTTTTTTTTCCTTACGGCCTCAGTAATTTCCTTTTGCAGCGCGGTTTTACGATTTTATGGATGGTTTAAAGCTGCTGTGGCATCAAATCCGTCTCCAGAGGGCTCGGGGTCATGTCCTGCAGCGATGTTTTGTTTTTAATCAGGATTTTAACCCGGCTCATTTGCATTTTATGTGGTTCCTCGGGTCAGCGTGGGAGGGAGCAGCCACATTTCAAGGAATAATTAGCCTGAGCTGTAAATTGCTCATTATCTTTAAGGTCATTATTCCAAACAGTCTTTTAGGTCTTAATGTTCTTGCCGAGTCCCTGCTTTTACCTCAGCCCACCTCTAATTATTAACCAAATATTGGAAAATTATATTAGCAGTGAATAATAATAATAGTAATAATAGTAATAGTAATAATAATATTAATAATTCCTTTGGATTTCTTTTCGGGAAAGCAGGTTAAAATGTGGGTTCTTCCATGTTTTGGGAATCACAGAATCCCAGAAAAATCCCTCTGAGCCTGTGGGGTCCCAGCACTGCCAAGGCCACCACTGCCCACGTCCCCAAGTGCCACATCCACGTGGATTTGAAATCCCTCCAGGGATCGGGACTCCAAACCTCCCTGGGCAGCCCTTTCCAGGGCTGGACAACCTTTTCCATGAAGAAATGTTCCCTAAAATCCCACCTGAACCTCCCGAGCACCCTCAGCAGTCATGGAAGGGCTCCGTGTGCGGTTGTGGGAGGAGCTGTGGGATCCCACGGGATGCTGGCTCAGGATGGGGGCTGGAGGGGCTGCCCTGGCAGGTGGTGGCTCCGCTGGGGTTTTCCAGCTCCAGCTGCTGAGATCCCACATTTTTTAAATGATAAAACACCCGTGACCTGCTCATTGCAAGTCAAGGCAGCGTGGAAATATCCATTTCCTCCTTTTTCCTGCTTTTTGTGGGGTTGTGACCCCACAGGGGAGCCATTCCACAGCTGAGGGAGGAGGTTTCTCTGGTCCTTGTCCTTCCCGTTGTCCCCACTGGAAGTGCCTGGGTTAAGGGTTTGATATTTTCTTCTTTGAAGGATTTCTCCTCCCTGCTCCCACCGATTCCAAGGAATTCTCTGTGAGATGCCCCTGGATCCCTGGCAGTGTCCAAGGCCGGGCTGGACATTGGGGCTTGGAGCAGCCTGGGACAGTGGGAGGTGTCCCTGCCCATGGCAGGGCTGGCACTGGAGGGGCTCTGAGCTCCCTTCCCACCCAAACCATTCCAGCATTCCATGATCCAGCCCTGGGGTGATGCCTTCAAGCATCAATGGTTGGAATTTCCACCCCCCTTGGAAACCTCTTCGGCCCTCTCCTCATTCTTCCATGTTTTGGGACTCTGATGGAATCACAGAATCCCAGAGGGTGGAAAATCCCTCTGAGCCCATGGGGTCCAACCGTTCCCACCACTGCCCACGTCCCCAGGTGCCACCGCCACACGGCTTTGAAATCCCAACAGGGATGGGGACTCCAAACCTCCCTGGGCAGCTGTGCCAGGGCTGGGCAACCTTCCCTTCCCAAATCCTGTGGCTAAAATCCTTCCTTTCCCAAATCCTGTGGCTAAAATCAGCTTTAACCTGCACATTCCCGGGGTGTTTTCCCAGAAGGAAGACGTCAAAGGGTTAAACCTGTTTGTTAATCCTCGAGCCGACCTTTGGAGAAGCGGAATCTGAAACACTTTGAGCTCCGCTGAAATTCCTGGCTCAGCCAGGATCCCACATGGATTTAACCCACGTGAAGCTCTGGAATGAGCAGGTGTGGGCAGTCCCTTTCTTGGGATGATTCGATCCGGGCTCGGCAGGTGGATGAGGAGAGCAGAGCTGAGGTTTGGAGCTCATTCCCAGCACGGAGAGGGTTCGGCACCGCCGGCCCCGCGGGAGGAGCCGGGCTCCCGCCCACACCCAGCGTCCCCAGCACCTCTCGGGTGTCACGGGGAGAACGGAGCAGGAGGTGAAGGATCCGTCCTGGCGGCTCCAGAGCTGCGGGAAGCCCAACTTTTCCTTCACGGATAGGGATGAGAGGGAAGCAGGGGGAGGTTTGGAGCGGGAGCCGGGCTCTGGTGGGACATCAGGGCAGTGGCGTCAGTCCCCTCAGTGCTGGTCACACGAAATCCTTTCTCCTCCAATCTTCACCCTTCTCCATTAAAAAAAAAAAGGTGAATTGATTTTATCTCTTTGCATCATCGATGGATGGGACGTTTTTCCAGTGGGAAAAGACTTCCCAGGACGTTTGTCACCAAGCAGTGGCAGTTGTTCCAGGCCACCGCCTCGTCCTGCTGTTCCATCCACAAAATGATGGATTTTACCCCACTCCATTCAGAAACTTAATTTCCCAAGTTCTTTGCAGATGGATTTGGAAGCTGATAGCAATGCTGGTGCCACTTAATCCCACAGAAAGCTCTTTTTTTCTCCCTTTGTTCCCTAAAAAAAAAATAAATATCCGTGGCCAAGAATCAATTAGAGACGTTCTCACTACAGAACAATTTACTGGGACTGAGCGTAGTTCTCCCTGTTTTTATTTGGTTGACCCCAGATTGACCCAGGATTTACAGAAGGTTCCTGAGCTCTGGGGTGGAGATGAAGCAAAAAACTTTGATTTTAGCATTTTTATGGAATATTGGTTCTTCATTTTAGTGTGTCGGACTCGACCTTCAGTGAGGAAAAGAAAAAGTTGGTTTTTTTTCCTGGGAAAAGCCTTTGGATTTAAGTATCTTGATGTGAAAACCTGCTGGAAAAGGAGTCTGTGCTTTGGTGTTACCATAAAATGAGGTTTTTTTCCCCTCTTTAAAGGCTTTGAGTTGATTTACGCTGAGCTGAAGTCGTGTCTCCCTGAGGGTTTTGCAGGAAAAGGTTCATGGATAATGTGGAAAACCAAAAATTCTCCTGGAAAACACAACTTTGGCTGCAGTGTCAATTGAGAAAAATAATGCTGATCCCAGATTCTTATTCCCAGACGTATTTCCACATTGGAAATCACTTCCTATTGCCATTTTCCAGTCATTCTACAACTCTGGAATTCCGGGGGGTTTTCCCTTTTTTTTTTTTTTTCTTTTTTTTTTTTGCTTCCATCCATTCCTCCAGGAGTTGCTTTCATTTAGCCCAGGAATTTTTGCTCTTTCAGTGGATTCCTTGAAATCTTCCCTGGAGATGGAAAACGCCATCGAGGCCTGTGTCTGGCAGGAAAATTGGAAGGAGTTTTCCCTGGCGGCGTTTTCCATCCTCAGGACAAGCGTTGAGGAGCAGGATCCGATCTGTGGTGAATCTGGGGTAAATCAGGTGTAAATCAGGTGTACAAAATCAGGGCTCGGGGAGCTTTTTATTCCGTATTTCATCAGAAATGGTGCTGAGGACAATCATGGTGCCCTGTTGCTTCCCAGCTCCCTTTTCTTTGGGATCACCGAATGGAATCACGGGATGGGGTGGGTTGGAGAAAACCTTAAAGACCATGGCAACCTCTGCCAGTGCCTCACCACCCTCGTTTTTCCCATTATTTCTTCCCTGGGTCATCTCTTCCCACGTAGAAGGCTGTGGAATGAGCAGACCCCGTGCGGGACGATCATTTCGGTTCTCATGTAGCGGCTGCGGTTGTTATCCGAGGAGTTTTATCCCTGACAATGTAGTACCCGGGATAATTCCCATAAAAACCCCTCAACGTCCTGCCCGGAGCAGCTGGGGCTGCTCCATCCCTGGAAGTGTCCGAGGCCAGGTTGGAGCACCCTGGGACATCCCATGGGGGTGGAACTGGATGGGATTTAAGGACCCTTCCAACCCAAACCGTTCCATGAGTCCGTAATTCCAAAGGGATGAAGGTCAGAGTCCGGACCCTTCCAAGGACAAACTCTGCCCTGGCTGCCCTGAGGGACACGGCGAGGACCGGGATAATGAAAAACCACTTTGCCATCCAACAAACGCCTCCGTTGTTTTAGTTGCTCATTAGTTAATTTCCTTCTAATGAGGCTCCTTTAACGCAATCATCTGACATTGGGGGGAAAGAGAGAGTGGGGAGGGGAGGGCCCGAGTTAAAAGAGCTTAATTAGCAAGTTAATTACAGCGAGCAGGGCAACGTTCTGGTTACATAAATAAGCCATTGTTATGCACACACAAGCCAGGCCACGTTCAAAACTGCCGCGAAGCCTCCGAGGTCAGGGAACGCTGTAATTCCACACGAAACACAGGCAGGAATTGTTTGTCGGGATGCCTCATTAAGTCCTGCGGTCCTTCCCTGCCAAAAAGAAAAAAAGAAAAAAAAAAAGAGTCTGAAAATCCAAGTGGTTCCCTCTCCCTCCCTCCCTGCCTCCCTCCCTGCCTCCGCCTCCGGTGAAACCAGAGCAGGCAGGATCGGCAGGATCGGGATGGGGCTGGCGGCTATAAATGGGGGGGCATTCCCTGCTGCGGAGGGAGCGGCGCCCGGGGGCAGCCGGCGAGGCCGTCATGCCCAACAAGAAGAAGTACAACGTCAACGGGGACTCGGGGATGAAAGCCCAGGTGAGGGCACTCCGTAGGACCAAAATCGTGGTTTTTCTACTCAAAAAACGCGTTCGTTTCTCTCTTACCTCTCTTTTCTTCCTCCTTTCCTCGCTGTTTCCACCCAATCACTTATTCCTGGAGTCTCCCCTGTTGGAGAAATTCCCGATCTCCGGAGAGATCTTCTCTTCGTTTTCTCTCGGGAGGGATGGATGAAGCGTTGAGCCAAACACGTTGCGCCGGGGTTGTTCATCGGAGCACAGCGGTGGAGGAGCCGGTGGGGTCGGTGCAGGGAAGTTTTCCAGGAAAACCTTGGATAACGAGACCTTTCTTGCGTGGAGAAGGAGCTCAAGGTGTCCCTTTGTGGTAGAAAGCCCAGGTCAGAGAGAGCCGTGGCTCATTTGGAATGTAACGAGCACACACCTGCACTTTGCACTCATTAACCCTTTGTGCCCCTGCAGGGGAGGTTTTCCAGCTGGAATCGTTTGTTCCTGCTGGGAGTTGAAAGCAGCAGCTCTTGTGTCACTCCAGAGCAGGTCGGGCTCCTAAATCCAAGGAATCCAAGGCTCCACAGCTTCTCCTTGGAGCGTTACCCTGTGCAGGGCTGCCGTTGCCTCCAGAGGTGTTTGGGTGGGAGCTGAACGAGCTCAGCCTGGAGCCAAATCTCTCTGGTTTCATCCCCATCTTGAACGTCCCCATCTTCCCAGAATGCGGCCGGAGTGGGTTTGGCAGGGATTGGAGCACCCTGGGACAGGAGAAGGTGTCCCATGGCAGGGGGTGGGATGGGATGATCTTTAAGGTCCCTTCCAACCCAAACCATTCTGGGATTCTGTGAAATTCCTTTTTTGCCCGCTCTCTCTGTTCCCCAGAGGATTGAGCCAAAGGACGTTGGTCAACGCAAGCCGAAAGCAGATCCGAGCCTTGACCTGGCCCTTTCCCGAAATTTCCCTTTCCTGGTGCTTCCTTCCACCTCCTGGCAGTGTCAGCTAAAGCTGGACCCAGCTTGTGGTGGCCTTAAAAAGGTTTAAACCTTCAAGAGGTGGAGAGTAGGGTTTATTTTAAAGTCTGGGTCTAATTCTGCCTGATTGGGTCCAGGACTTCTTTTGCTTCGTCATTTACTTGGTTTTGGATGCGGGAGGGCTCTGAGAGCTCTGGATTATCCACATCGCTGTGTCCCGTGAAATGCTTGTGGTCAATGTCCTTGAGGAGGCGATGTGGGAAAGGAAAATGTGAATTCAACGCAAATTATTCCCCCTGTGTTACAATTCCTGCCCGTTTCCAGCTCCGCTTCGCGCCGATAACCGCTCCTCTGATGGAGCTGCTCAGCCGTGCAGGGATTTGTTTTAAATTAAGGGAAGAAAAAGGGGGGGGGGGAAAAAAAAGGGAAGTTATTTCAGGCCAGCAGCTTCTTAGAGGAGGAACAGAAACCACGGTGTGTGTGCAAAGCCCCCGTCCCGCCAGGATCAGGGCGTTAATCCTGGCACGGCCCTGGCTGTAACACGAGCTCGGTGTGGATTTTCCCCTCCCGCGGGTGCTCCTGATCCAGCGTTCTGTTGTTTGGGTTAAGATTAGCAGGGAAAAACCTCCCAGGTGCTGCTGCAAATCCTCTCTCAGGTCCTTCTTTCCTCTTCCAGGTCTTGTTCTTCTCTCCCAGGTCCTTCCCTCCTTTCCCAGATCCTTCCCTCCTCTCCCAGGTCTTGCTCTCCTCACCCCAGGTCCTTCCCTCCTCTCCCGGGTCTTTCCCTCCTCTCCCACATCCTTCCGTCCTCTCCCAAGTCATTCCCTCCTCTCCCAAGTCCTTCCCTCCTCTCCCAGGTCTTGCTCTCCTCTCCCAGATCCTTCCCTCCTCTCCCAGATCTTTCTCTCCTCTCCCAAGTCCTTCCCTCCTCTCCCAGATCCTTCCCTCTTCTCCCAGGTCCTTCCCTCCTCTTCCAGGTCCTTCCCTCCTCTCCGGCATCGTGGCCTGGTCATCCCCCATCCCAACACAAACTTGGACTCACAGGGGACTCTGAATTATCCCTTTTCCTTCACTTCCTGGCCCAAACCACAGGGATCCACCTCTGTAGTATCACCCACCCATCTCAGTGCCACCCCTTAAACCACTGAGCTCGAATCTGAGTTCCCAGAAGAGGATCTGCCTCTTCCAGGTTAAATCTTCCTGAGAAAACTCAGAACTTCTCAGAATACCCCCGGGGGTTCGTTAACAACCTCAGTTAATGGCTCTGAGTATTTTGGAGATGTCAATATTTAACCCCGTTGTCCCAGAGTGAGTCAGGGTGCACTCAAAGTCCAAGCAGTTGGAATCGTGATTCAGATTTCCCTGAGATTTAAGAGGAATCGTGAATGTAACGGGAACATCGAGGGTTGGCACGATGAGCACTGGGAGCTGAAATATTTCCTACAACTGTAATTCTGTTCTCCCGAATTCTTAAATATGGCCCGGTAGCCACATAAAGAGAACCGAAAAAATGTGGGTTTGGGTTGGATCTTGGGAAGGAATTCCTGGCTGGGAGGGTGGGGAGAGGCTGGGCTGGAATTCCCAGAGAAGCCGTGGCTGCCCCTGGATCCCTGGAGGTGTCCAAGGCCAGGCTGGATGGGGCTTGGAGCAGCCTGGGACAATGGGAGGTGTCGGGGTTGGAACGGGATGAACTTTTGTGAAACCTGGATTTAGGGAGTAAGAAAATTCTGATGATTTGTTCCTCTCGCTGTCGACAACCAACAGCAGGAGTACAACGATGCTTAGAGAAAGAGTCCTCCTTAAATACCAACCTTAAATGTCATTTTCCTGTTAAAACCAGGAAAATTTGCTTATCCCTTCTTTGCACGCTTAGGAGCAGATCAGCTTTGTTGGCTGAAATATTTCTCAGCTCGGCCGTGGCACCGTCGGGGCTGAGCCTGGTGCTGCTCAGGGCCTCGGGGGAGTCTGAAATCTCCATTCCTTGCTGATGACTGGGACGGGAACGGGCTTGGGGCTCTTCATGCCCCAAAATATTGGTGTTCCACCCACTGCCGCAGCATTACTGTGGAGGTTCCTGGGAAATCCATCTCTCCCGCCGGGATTATCGCTTTGGCTTAATGGCTTGTCCTTCATTTCTGGATTTGTTGGATAGAATCGTGTGCTCTTAAAAACTTGTGTTCTCCAGCCATCCGTGCTCCCAAAATCCAACAGCCTGCAGTGACATCTCTTAATCTGCCGGAGGGTCTGAAATGGAACAAAATTCACCGTATCCTGTCCCCGTTAAATAACAGGAATTGTACTCCAGCCCACGACTGAGACGGTGCCAGTGTCTGCTCAAGGCTTTGGGTTCTTGGGATTAATCTGCTGGGTTTTTTTACAGAAAATCCCCGATTCCTTTCCACAGATCCAGTTTGCTGACCAAAAGCAGGAGTTCAACAAACGCCCGACCAAGATCGGCCGCCGGTCACTGTCCCGCTCCATCTCGCAGTCCTCGACAGACAGCTACAGCTCAGGTGAGTCCGGGCATCTCCCGCATCTGCTCTGAGCTTGGAGGGAAGGCACGCAAAGAGGGTTGCTGCTGGATATAAAATTAAATTATTCTGGTGCTCTTCACACTTCTGCTCTCTCCTTATAACCCTCGTGTGCAGCTGCTGCTGCCTTTCCTTCTGTTCCCTCTTCTCCTCCCCTTCCTGTTCCTCCCAGGCTCAGGAAAACGGATTTTCCGCATTGTATCCGTGCTTGAGCATCTCCTTCCCTCCTGTTCCTGAACAAATCCACGGGGATCCCACCCTAGGTTTGTTGCACGTGAGATTGGAGCCTTCGGGGACCTTTGAAGGGCTCTTGGAAGGGGTTTCTCCTGCTGGAATCTCGCTGGATGTGTTTTTTGGATACTTGGCAACTCACGGTGTATTTGGGGAGAATCTGGGTGGTTTCAGGGACCTTAAAGCTCATCTCACTCCAACCCCCTGCTGTGGTCAAGGACATCCTCCACAAGTCCAGGTTGCTCCGAGAGCGGCCTGAGAGGTTCGAAGCTCTGACTCAGCTCTGTCAAGTGTGGAAAACCTCAGGAAACTCAGCTGCTCCTGGTGGCTCCTGGTGGTGGCTGCACACGGACCTGGCTGGTGGCCAGAAGTTCTCCAAACTGGGACCTTCCTTGGTGTTTCTCCACTCATTCCCGCGATTCTGAGGATGTCGGAGACGAGAGGGGACAGGACCGGGCTGTGAGGAGCTCTTTGCATTTCTCAGCAGATTGGGAAGAGCAGAGGTGGAAGAGCTGTGGTCATCTGGTCACTCAGCTCCCGGCAGAGGTGCTCATCTCCAGATGATGCAGCTGCTGGAGCTCCTGATCTGATCCTGGGCACCACAGTCCCGTGGCTTCATCCCGGTTTTGGTGGGAAAGCCGACTGTTCCTCATCTCCTTTCCCAGCTCCCGGGTTGCTGCTTCCTTTGTGCTGCCCTGCAGGCTTGGAGGAACCTCCAAAGCCTTTTCCAGAGGCTGGGAGGAGCCCCCCCAAAGGTTGGGGACAGCCTGGGTGACCCCCCCATGCTGGCACTGACTGCGTTCCCATGGAAAAGGCTTTTAGGAGCAATTGAGGAATGTTGATGCCATGTTCTCTCCAGAGGGACATCAGCCCAGGCTCTGTTTGGAATCCACAATTCCATCCGATCCCTGAGCACCTGGGAATATTTTGGGACTGTTTTTGCAGACTCTGAGTCTGCCCAGCCTGGCTGATGTCACCGTGTTCGCTCCCGAGTCACAGCTGGAAGAACTTGGAGCAACTTAGGGGAATTCTCCTGCTCTCCTTGCACCGAACATCTCCTGAAGCATCAGCAATTCCAATTAATTATCTCATGGAAATGTTACATTCCCTGCTAATGAAAGGAGCCAGGCTGGCAGTCCTGACGGAAGAGTTCAGCTCCCACGACGGCAGCAGGATGGATGGATGGAGGGATGGAGGGATGGATGGATGGATGGATGGATGGATGGATGGGGGATGGATGGATGGAGGATGGAGGGATGGATGGATGATGGATGGATGGATGGATGGATGGATGGGGGATGGATGGATGGATGGATGGATGGATGGATGGGGGATGGATGGATGGGGGATGGATGGATGGATGGATG